>JAMKCH010006595.1:0-33404 GCA_023653785.1 Ophioderma brevispina | reverse complement strand
ACAGTGGGCTGGCTCGTGGCGTCAGCAGGGGATTCAAGTTTGTTGCCAGTTAGTAGGCACATGCATTTAATGTGGGAGCCATTTTTACTGTATTTTGTTGTTGTTTTTCTTTATGTACTACGGAGATTTGCATGTTACGACAAAAAAAAGTGATAGAGTGTTTTAATTTTATCATCCAGTGATATCAAGTGATCCAAAATCAATATTTTTGTTTTATAACTAATAATGGAAATCCAGTATGATTGCAACTGTCTTGACTTGCCATTAGCCAATTGGAGCAATTTCTGGGAGCCCTTTTCAATTTTTTTTTAATTAAAAAATAAAAAGTGCATTTTTACATTTAGCGTTTTGGAAACTACTGGGAACAAAACTTGATTTTTTGTTGGCCTTAACAATTAAACAGAATTTTCAATGGCTATAGGCTATATCCCAAAAATCTTTCGGGGAAAAACAATAGACTACATACCTGACGATCACCGCAAAAAAAAGGTGGTAGCGTTATTTTCTTGTTAGATCTAGGGGGCAATTTTTGGAAAGTGGAAAAAAATGCAGTTAAGGGACGTTAGGATATGGGAATTTCACTTAATGGTTTGTTCACCTCATGCAAAACTCAATGCCACACCTCTGGAGTAAGTAACCCACAGATCCTTGATGCTCAGTGATGAACGGTGTGTAGGTGTGCATTTGTGTGTGTGTTGCATGTGGCGTGTTGAATTGGAAATTAAATGTTAATGGTTAAACAATTTCGGTACTAAAATTAAAATGTTTCAAAATCAAAAACCAAAACAATTAAATGTACAGGTTGGGGAGGGGGGTTGTCCTCCACCTTGGGTCTGGTTATGTTGCGCCTAATAAGACCTCCATTTTTAGGCTCTTTTTATCCATGGCTTAAAAAGAAGCAGAGGGGGATATTGTGAGGGGGGTTGCGCTGTCCGTATGTGTATGTATGTGTATGTATGTAGTGTGTATATGTGTTCCAGTTTGGTTAGGTTTTCGTTGTTTGCTGTTTCCTTTGAAAAGTTTAAGTCCGATTTAAACCATAATATAGCAAGGCCCTAACACTGGTATAGGTAGGGCAATAAAAAATGATTTTGTCATACACATGGAGTATGTTACCGCCTTTTAAAGTGTAGAAAGTGTCTTTGTATGACAACCTTAAAAAAGAATTCTTTTTTCCTTTGCTGAATGCCATTTTATGAACTCTGTGCTAGATGTGACTTTGTGGTGGGGTGTGTTTGCATGTGCGATTGTGCATGTGTTGTGTGTGTGTGAATTGGAAATTAAATGTTAATGGTTAAAAAAATGTGGTACATAAAAATTAAAAATGTTTCAAAAAATGTGGGTATGACAGCAAAACAATTAAATGTACAGGTTGGGGAGGGGGGGGGTTCTCACATTGGAGGAAGTATGGTTATGTTACTGCCTATAAGTTCCCTCATTTTCAGGCTATTTTTTCAGTCGTACAGGTTTTTTAGTAAGAAAGCCAGAAAGCCAAATGAAAAAAACAAAAAAACAAAGACCCAAAAAGTTGCAGGATATCCTGTTTACTGATAAAATGTGAATAAGTACTTTTGGTTTGACAGGCTCAATGAATAATACTTTTTCATGAAATCTTGAGTTTGACAGGTGGGAAAGTTTTCCTAAAATAAATGGTGATTTGGTAGTGAGTTGGTGGATGACAGGAAGGGGAATGAGAGTTCCGTTTTTGGTTAGGTTTTCGTTTTTTGCATTCTCCTTCGAAAAGGGTAAGTCCGATTTAATTTAAAACCAGACCATGGGCGGAAGGTTTGCAAATAGGGGTTCATTCATATGTGATGATGTCAAGGTCTGGACAAGGTCAAAGGTCATCAACTGGGTCATGTTCCAGTTGGTTAGTTTTGTTTTTTGTCATCTTTGAAACGTTGTGAAGTCCGATTTCAACCTAAAATGGGGTCGAGGGGCAGTAGGGTTCCTTCATTATGTGTTGGGTCAAAGTTTTTTTTCCCCCCCAAAACCCCTATCAAGGTCAAAGGTTCAATCTGCGTCATTTTCCCCTGTGGGTAGGGACCTTTAATTGTTTCAGAAATTGCTACATTTTTAGATAGTATTCTGTGAGAACAATTTATTGATTATTTTGAGCCCTGCAAACTGGAAAGCTGTGCCAACCTAACACCGGGTGTATACTGCAGTCTTGCCAGGGGGATCGCGCCAGTTTACTTGCGGTATTTTAGTTCCAGGACCCCATTTTAAGGACCATTTCATTTCAAGAGCACCCTACTTTTCATGTCCAACAGCGATATATTCTACCAAATTTTCTTCAAAACTCCTCAAAAAAGTAGCTGACATGAGGGACAGCACAGCTATTTTCTGAAATTTTCTGAAAAACTAGTTTGGGAGACCCCATTTTTTGGGCCTGGAATCACCCCCTCCTAGTTTCCGGAGATCCCCATTTTTTGGGCTGGAATCAACCCCCACCCCCCCCCGGTTACAGGTTTATACGAAAGCCAGAAAACAAAATGAAAAAAAAACAAAGACCAAAAGTGGCAGGAGATATGTACAGACAAAATTTTATAAGTATTCGAGATGGGCACCGCAGTACGTCGTGGATTTTTTTCGATTTAAGTGTGGTGGTAGAATTGATGAAATATGAAAAGCCTGAAATTTTGAGCGTCAAGTCCATTTCGTTTCCCGCTTAGAGCAATTCAGAAAATTAGGGGGGTCACCATCAAAAGGGCCACCCAATGTGAAAGACTATGTGAGAGGGTCACAGATTAGTACTGGAGCCCTCCAAAACTTTGAAAATCACCTATATAGGGGTAATAGTTTGGGGTAGATTCAAATCTGACATCAGGAGTTCATAGCGCGTTTACTTTTAGAGTTAATGGAGCCCTAAATATGGGCATTTGTTCATTGGGGCCAAAATATTGGGGGGGGGTAATAACTCCAAAAGTAATGAAACATTTTTATTGTCCATCTTTTGGTCAATCGGAAGTGGTACATAGTAGAACTTTAAACCAAATTAACCAATACAATAGTGAACACATTAGAAAGTACTAGTGGGTACAGCCCCTTGAAAATGGTTTTTAATTGATACTTTTTGGCACATTTGACCCCCTCTGAAAACTAATGTTGACATTGACACCGCCCCTTTGCTTCAGATATGGTTGAAGCTCTTATTCATTAAACAACGTTCCCTGAAAGAACAGTTTCTTTATTTCACAACCAAATACACACTCAAAGTTTACACACAAAGGTAGACGTGACCCAGAGGTCATGTATATCACAAGCGGTATATCACCATATAATTCTATGGGGATATCAGCCAAGTATCTTGTGCAGAACAATGAAGACATCCAGACCTTCATTTTGCGGAGGAGCGCTATAGCTCCGGAGCTCCTACAGCTCACCTGACAAGTAGTCTTCTTTCAGGAGACTCCAAAAATTGAGGCTCCTATTAGCTTGAAAAAGCTGTTGTGTTTGTCTATGGACATGTAAATAATTGAGGCCCCTGTTGAGTCTAAATGAATCTGGATGATTCTTTCAAGATAGTTCTTTGATGATGTTATCTTTCAACATATCTGAAGTAGACGGTTGAATGTCATTATGTCAACATTGAGTTTTTCAGGGGGGCCAATAAAGTCAAATGCAAAATTAGCGATTTTGGTTTTCAATAGCTGTAACTCGACTTATACTAAACCTAAATGTATTATTATTGTACTGGTGTAGAAATGTCCTGCAGTGTGACGCTGGTTAACAAGGAAAACAGACATGAAAATATGTGAATAGTTCTGAGGAGACCCCCCCCCCCCCAAAAAAAAAAAACTTGTTCCCACCTGAAAAAGAATTGCATTTCTACAACCCAAATAACTTAAAAGTAAAGGAGATATCACATTTCTGATGCCAGATTGAATTCTACACCACAAAGATTCCCCGATAGTGCTTTTCAGAGTTGGGAAGGGTCCATTACAAGTTATGGCCCTCTCAAAATTTTCTTTTGCATCACACAGTTGATGGTTGACCCCCCCTTAACTTTCGAATGCTCCTGTGGGAAACGAAAGGCGGTATGAAGCTCAAAAATTTCAGGATTTTTCATTTCTCATCAATATCTATCATCCAAACAAAAAGAAAAAAATCCATGACATGCTGCGGTTGTGCCACCATCTCGAGGGTGACATGGAATAGCCCATTAAGGGACATTAGGATATGGAATTATCACTTAGCATGCCACTTGTTGCTTGTACAGAAGGGTTGTTGGCGTGTACCTAATAAGTGGTGTCACTAAGTTGCACAACTCAACACCACACCTCTGGAGTAAGCCACAGCATCCTTGATGCTCTCGTTTGGATTTGTTTTTTGGGGGGGGCATCTGCCCCCTCGCCCCCTACTGGTTACGGGCCTGTTAGTAATTATTGTCCAAAAAAATGACCAATGGACTTCAAACTTGGTAGGGTGATAGTGTGATCATTGCTCTTGAGTTGAAGATGTAGTTGTATTGTTATCTCTGTAGATATACATAGTTGTTAAGATGAATAATTCTCAGTAAGTGTAGGCTTCTTTTTGTTTCTGTAGAATTTGGGGGACTTGGCTTAGACTATTCCTACAGTGTAGCAGTAGCAGAGGAGTTTGGTAATATCAATTGTGGTGCTGTTGCTATGGCAATTGGTGTGCAAACAGATATGGCAACTCCTGCATTAGCAAGGTATGTGGTTATGTCAGGACATAAGCAAAGAGGTTCAATATTTGGCATCAAAAGTGCCACCTTTGCAACATAAATTAGCTTTAACGCAATTGTCTTTTGGTTTTATCAAGCTATGAAAGCAAAGGAAGCATTGTTGTACAGGTTGATTGGTAGGACAAAGGAACACACACACACACACAGTTGATGCAGAATTAAGAGAAGGACCTCAAGAGGTTCTTCATCCTCAAGTTTTGCCTGATATACTTATGTATGCACGAACAAACTTTTACCGGACACTCAATAATATTTATAAAGGAAGTTGGGTTTGCCGCCGGGCACCGCTACTCCCTTGCCATACACACCGCCAAAGAATTGTGATACAACGCCAAAGAAGTGATACACACGCCAAAGAATGTGATACACACGCAAAGAATGTGATACACACGCCAAAGAATGTGATACACACGCCAAAGAATGTGATAACATGCCCCAAAGAATGTGATAAACACGCCAACGAATGCTGCATAACACACGCAAAGAATCCTCCAACCCCCCAAAAAGAAATGTACGACATGCTAATTGCAACGTCACAACCTGCATAATGCATGGCGTAGTGTCGTATCCCAACCAATTACTTCACGGCGGTCGTGCATGTTTACATCGGTTAAATTCGGAAACAGCAACAATGCACTGTGGACACGAGGGGTTCCGATAGTAGCCCATGTGAATTGAATGAAGAATACGGAATATCGGAACTAGCAAAACGGTATTATGGAACAATGTCATGGATGGGAAATGTTATGTGGTTTGCCTTGTACATATTAGCAGCGTCAAGAACACTAAAGACGATCTCAGAACTGAACCACTGTCATTTTCGCTAATATGGACTTTGATCTATTGCAACCCAAATTGTACTAAGTTTCTACGAAAATGAGAATGAAATGTAATTTGAGAATTTAGCACAAGGCCAAGCTTTCTGTGCTTTGGAATAGCACTATACAAGTGACCCACCCAAATGTTAATTATATTAAGCAGTGGCATGCTTTCGATATGATCTAATGATGTTGTAAAGAAGTTCGTTTGTGGTATGATGGTCACAGCAAAAGGTCATCATTGACTTTGTGTAACTGTTCAATGTGCATGAGCAAGCTAATAGCGTAGCCTTTTTATGTCATCTGCGAGAGGGCACATAGGGATTGCTTTTGTAGTGTGTGTGTCTGTGTGTTTGCTTGTGCATGCCAAGGTTTGTGTTATATAGGAGGGTCGTCGAGTGCCAAATTGTGTAAACACGTATTTCAATACGGAATAAATCGCAATCTCATCATAGTGCGCAGTTCACACTCCATAGAAAAACGTTTTACACAATTTGGCACTCGCCAGTGGCGTAATGTGTATCTGCATGTGTGTCTGTCTGAGGTAAAAATGTTAACCCTAAACATAATTGTGCTAAATTCTAGAGGATACTGGGGTTGAATGTGTGTCTGAGCTGGCAGCCCTCATGGAAGACAAAAATGACTGGAAATCCCAATGCCAAGCTATTATCAAACCAGCTGTAACTTCCTCTCATGATGATGATGGTCGACTAAGGTCAAAATGATGATGATGATGATGAACAAACCTTTACAAAGCAGATGCAGTGAAGTATGAACAAACCTTTACAAAGCAGATACAGTGAAGTATGAACAAACCTTTACAAAGCAGATGCAGTGAAGTATGAACAAACCTTTACAAAGCAGATGCAGTGAAGTATGAACAAACCTTTACAAAGCAGATGTAGTGAAATATGAACAAACCTTTACAAAGCAGATGCAGTGAAGTATGAACAAATCTTTACAAAGCAGATGCAGTGAAGTATGAACAAATCTTTACAAAGCAGATGCAGTGAAGTATGAACAAATCTTTACAAAGCAGATGCAGTGAAGTATAAACAAATCTTTACAAAGCAGATGCAGTGAAGTATGAACAAATCTTTACAAAGCAGATGCAGTGAAGTATGAACAAATCTTTACAAAGCAGATGCAGTGAAGTATGAACAAATCTTTACAAAGCAGATGCAGTGAAGTATGAACAAATCTTTACAAAGCAGATGCAGTGAAGTATGAACAAATATTTACAAAGCAGATGCAGTGAAGTATGAACAAATCTTTACAAAGCATGTGCACGTTTTGTAAAAGGTATTTCGAAAATAGTATATCATGGCTTCCCTGACCCTGGATCTGTGAAAAGCTGAGGATCAAGGTACTCCACTATCTACAAGGAATATTCACAGAGGACACTTTACCTTTGCTCTTATGAGGAAAATGGTAGCTTTCTTCAGATACCAATATTTTGACCACTTCTGGTAAAATTTGAGGTTCTGAGTACGAGGCTATTAGCGATCGTCCATATTCCTTAAAAAATACTACCGTAACGAGTTATACATGCACTTAATTTATTGTATCAATCAGTGATTTGTTAAAGGTTGCATTAATTTTTTTTTTTCATTTAATTTTGATCAAATTTAATTTGATTTTAATTTAATTTGATCTTGTACAGATTTGGTTCTGATGAGTTGAGAAAGACATTTCTTGCACCAAGCATCTCAGGAGATATGGTGGCCTGTTTAGGTGTTAGTGAGCCAGGAGCAGGATCTGATGTAGCCAGTAGGTATAGCTATCATGCAATAAAATTTAAAGAGACATGAGGACATTCTATCGGGTCTATCACCCCCTCACCTGGGTGATAGACCTGTAGCCAGCACCTTGGGAAAATAGTGTGCCCTATTTCCCCGAAATAAACCATGTAGTATTTGTATACTGTTCAATGGGCCATTGTAATAAACATGTTTTTGCTTCTAATATTCAGAAGGTCATATCATAAGTGCAATAGCTGCCATGTGATACATCTGTGTGCTGCCATGTATTAGGATGACTGTTAATTTTCTTTCCTTGAGTCAGTGGCTTTCCTGATGAACCATTTCAAGAGCCACTGACCAAATACTTGGCATAATAGTATGCAAAGTAGAAAACAAAATATAAAAAGTCAGACCACCTGTCTTTAAAATAGTTTTAGTTATCATAAAAAGTAGCAAATTGCATCAGATTGATGAAGAATTTTATGAGCATTTGAAATGTCTTGAACATTACCTTTAGTTATCTTCTGCTTATAGGTATAAAAACCACAGCTGTAAAGAAGGGAGATGATTATGTAATTAATGGAGAGAAAATGTGGATAACCAGCGGACTACAGGCAGACTGGATATGCTTATTGGTAAACACTGGAGAGGGACCTCCACACAGAAACAAATCTCTTATTTGTGTACCACTAGATACACCAGGTAAAACAATCATCCTGTCTTATGATAAAGGAGCTTTAGTGATTTCAGCCCAAAGACTTTTCATGAACTTCTGTGTAAAAATGTTTCCAAATCAGCCCTGTAACAATTAAATAAGATTAACAATAATTATTCCATCTCCAAAAGATGCTATATATATATTTATATATATATAATGAAAATTATCCTCAAACCCTTGCAAAATTTGTTAGTAGACATTCCAATCAGAGGGGGGTGATAGTTCAAAGACCAGGGGGGTCACTGGTCATCGACAAGGGGATATCATGCACGACTATGTGGTTTCAAAAAGTAAACTAAACAAGTCATTTCATCATTCTAAAAAAGCACATCTAGACAATTATGGCAAGTGTAAAATCCTACCCTTAACAAGTATTGGTGATCCTCTGTGATACTTGGTACATTGCTTTCTAGGAAATTTGTTTCTGCGAAGGCTGTACTGAATAGCTTATTTACACACAATGAGCCGAATACGATACAAGCTCGGGGTTCCCAAATCAGACCCTAATCATGTAAGTTCACGTCCCAGTTCAAGCGTGAAAAGTACACCCTTTTTTCCTGATTTCAGTGTTTTGCTACCCTTTTCATCTTACGTGTACACGTATCATGCCCAATCTTGGAAAAAAATCCCTTTTTGCGAGTTTCTTTGGTCCTGCATGATATCCCTTTGTCGATGACCTGTGACCCCTCAGGTTCAAAGACACTCACTGCTGGTATTGCCTTTCCAAGTTAAAAATAGCACATTATGCATTAAAGTCAGTCGGCAGGTCACACATAGCTGCTTTATTATCTTGTCCACAAAATCTACCGGTTATTCAAGATGAAAAATGAAAGAGGATTTCAAGCTGTTTTTATAACCAAAAAAAGAATACCCAAAGAAAAGTGCCTGCATGCATCAAAGATTTGTTTAGAAGTGCCTATTTCTGATGGTAAAATTTACTATTCAAAAGTGGCAATATGTATCATTTCGTAAAACAGAATCTATCTGTCAAACTTGTAGTAGAGACTAATTGGGACTGCTGAATATCTGTCCATCCAATCTGCAGGTGTTGTCCGTGCCAAAAATATAAAAAAGATTGGTATGTGGAGCTCCGACACAGCGCAGTTATTCTTTGAAGATGTTAGAGTTCCTCAGAAGTATCTTCTCGGAGAGGAAGGCATGGGGTTTACCTATCAGATGTTGCAATTCCAAGAGGAGAGAATCTTTGCAGGCGTGTCAAGTAAGTTTGGGTTTCATTTGGTGCGGTTGTCGACGGATTTATTTACAACGTGATTTTCCCGACTTGTCATCACAAAATGAGCACTGTTGACAACAAATAATTGAAGAAGTATGCACTACACGAAAGTTAAAGGGATTAGCAGAGCTCATGCGAGAGAATAAAAAGAAATATGGGAATGCATTTTTTTAACTTATAAATCAAAGATAAGTATGTGGGTCATTCCACCAGGTTGGGACAAACCATATTTTGCTATAGCCTAGGAATATAATTCAAATTTTATTTTAGATGCAAAGTATTTTTAGAAGTTACTTTTATGCATTTGATACGTATTTATAAGGTCTTTAACGTGATACCAAACATACTGCCATTTACGCTTTATTTTTTCAGATTTTTCGTAATTAAGATAGGAAGTGACTCAAAAAAAGAGGTTAAATTTGTGACAAAAAAACTTGTACATTAATTGCAAATTTAGACAATTTATGGATTATTTTAATCTTCCTGTTTTTATCATTTTTACAACAATACTGACCAACTTTTAATGATTATTCATTTCTTTTTCCATAGTTTATCCCAAAATGCATAGTATGACCCATCAAAAATGAGGTGTTCCCCGTAACAGGTGGTGTCCACTTTTAGTACAATTTTAGATGCATCAGAAATTTTACTAATTTACCTTAAAATCCATCAAAATTGACATACAGTCACTACTTGTAATACAGTTCACAACATTAAACCATTCACAGTGAGAGCAATTAGGTTATTTTGTTTTAGCTGAGGATATTGTGGTTATTTGGGGCGTGGTGTCCACTGTTACGTCTGCACAATTTTGAAACATTTTTCTTGTGTCACTGCAAGTATATGGATAAAAAGTGTCTAAGTGTCCCTACATCAAATGTGTATCAAACAATAATGTAGAAATATTAAAAGGATTGATCATGTACTGCTCATTGTAAAAGTTATATTTTAAAAACATGCACAGTGTCCTATGTTACGTCCGAACAGCAATTCCAAACTTAATCGCTTACTAAACATATAGTTTAGATATACATTTGATGAAAAATTACTCCAAAGTATTTCTTGTGTTATGCTTTGGTAAAATGAAATGTTTTTCAGATATTAATGTTTAAAAGCAGGGTTTTGAGTACAGTTGCATTAAGATGTAACATGGACGTGGTGTCCATGTTACGTCCGAAAATGTCTATGGCAACTTACACACTAGAAAATTCAAAAAAAATAAAATCGAGTTGTTCATGGCTTTAAATGATTTAATACATTTTTCACCCTCATACTATCAATTTATACCCTATTAAAATGCAATGACACTGAAATTATGTACTTAAAAATGCATTTTACATATTCCTTGTAATGTCACAAAGTGCGGCCCAACCTGGTGGAATGACCCATGTACAATTTCATATAAATACTTTAATGTTGGAACAAAAACACCAAATAGTGAAAAAATGAAGTATTTGAGGAAATTTGCCATACCGTCTCCCGCAAATAGACATCTGAAAATCTACACCAAACAGCTGATTGTTGATTAAACCAGTACAGAATAAACAAAGATTAATGATATTTGTGTTTGGGGTCAAACTGTACAGGATATGGTGCACGCTATTACGCTTATAAATCTGGGATACTAACACGGAAAGGCTTTATTGATCGCAAGTCGGAATTTTGATATGCACGTATAGAAATTACAGAATCAGATAAAAAGTGCTGCCTTGTCTTTAATACACTGATTTCCAGCCAACCACTTGCAGGTTATGTTAGTACACCCATGCCATTCACAAAAATACCAAAATATGAATTTTGATGATTTTTTCTATGTTTCGGATCAGCTTATCCCTTTAAATTGGTAACTGAGATTGCAGAAGCTGCTCTACAAAACTTGCCTAGCACACTCCTAATCAAAACTTACATTGCAGATGACAAGCACTTTGTACAGGATGTGCATATGAATGGTACACAGTCAAATTCTTTACTGGGGTAGTTACATTCCTATATGGAATAGCCACAGAGAACACTTTTTACTGACATACTTATAAATTTGGAAACCCTTCACAGAATAAAGCACAGGTTTATTTTGTTAAGGTTTCTGAATTCATAAGTGTGTTAGAAAAAAGTGTGTGAGATGAATCAGGTTATGGAAACTCCCATATTTTCTTACATATGGCCCTAAATGGGGGCACTATTGACAATCCACATTTGCACATGTGCATAGATCTGCACTTCATTTGAGTCAATTCCTTTTACTTTTTTACAGTTCTAGAATCATTAAAGAAATGTTTGAGACAGACAGCTGAGTATACGGGACAGAGGAAAGCTTTTGGAGGAACTATCTTAGACAACCAAGTTGTACACTATAGGCTAGCTGAATTGGAGACAGAATTAGAGCTGTTAAGATCTCTTGTGTACAGAGCTGTAGGTAAGTTGTATTATAGGCTGGAAACAAACCTTATTGTAAATTCACCCCATTGTGTCACCAGAGGAAAAGTTTGGACAGCGTTGATCAGTTGGGAGAGGAGGCAGAAAAAGAAAATATTTGGCCCGATTCACCTGTTTTCATGAAAGAACTAAGATATGTTACGTAGAGAATGCAAAGACTTTTGTGTTTCTTCGTATCCAAAACATGGGCACTCAAAAGTCAGTAACATTTAACTCACCTGTTACATTGAAAACCACTGAAGCAAACTGCGATTTAATAGTCAGAATGTTTTGAGAGTTAATAGAGCTATAAATGCGCTTACGTTGACTTGAATGCTTTTTAAGCGTTGAAACATGTAGTCCTATACAAGAGAATAATCAGTTCAATAGATTTAGCGTGGAATTTTAATTTCCACCCACTGCATCGTGCCCCTCATTCAATGCCCATACCTTGGGAAAAGTACTAGAGGTGACACGTTGTGGATAATCTTTGAAATGGTAAACGTTTGGAACAAACCACATGCCTGACGATGTTCTTGGATATCTAAGGATCATTTTATATCTGAGAGTTACTGGCAAAATAAACAAAGTGCATTTTCCATGCTGGAAGGTTTACGTAGTAATGGTTTTGGGCGGTAACATTTACCTGTCCACCAACAAGCTCGTTGATCGAAATGGCCTTTGGTACTCTAACCTTTTATCTATCTCTATGGGTATGCTATATTCCTACAGCCATGTTGTGCTTGTTCAAACATTGATCCTCTTGTGAATGGAGCACCATGCGGTTGTTAGGCTGTACTCGTATTGCTGACAGTGGTTTGCAGTGGAAATTTAGCTGAACAAAATAAAGACCTATAATTAATAGACCGTATTCAATATGACGTCAGCCACCAGACATGTTGGTGGACAAGATGCATACATTCCAGGACTACAATACATTAAGCTGTCAATCGATCCATGTTTAGCGATTGCACAGGGATCGATTGACGGGTGAATGTATTGTAGTACTGGAATGCGTCCATCTTGTCCACCAACATGGCTGGCTATTGAATACGGTCTATAACCTTTTTGAAAAATTTCACACTCTGTATTGCACTGTGCTTGTTACAGACAGTACGGTATTAAGATTCTGTTATTTGTTTTGTCCATATAGCTCTCCATATGCAAGGCAAAGATGTTACTAAGCTTGCTTCCATGGTTAAGCTGAAGGCAGGTAGACTGGCTAGGGAGATCACAGATTCATGTCTTCAGTACTGGGGTGGCATGGGATACACACAGGAAGTCCTAGTCAGTAGATTTTTCAGGGATTGCAGGTAATATATACATTGATTTAAGTCTTCCATTTAATCTTAAAGGTGCAACGAGAGATTTCAAGTCATCCATATTTTCTGTGATTTGTGATGATTTCATAAAGATTAGATATTCAATAGATTCCCTACCTTTTATTTGCCTACAGATATAACATAAAATGAAAACAAAAGGTGATTTGTATATGCTTATATTTCAATAGAAAACATAGGCTGAATTTCGTATTTGCTCCTATAGGAAATTAGATATCTCACAATTTTTGTGCCAAAGAAACAGTTCCCAGCTTATCCTTTCAGATTGGGATATTTTTGATAGAGAGCTTTACACCAGTACAAAAAACAGAATTTTCACATTTTTTAGGGACACCTGTTATTTGAAATCTCTCATTGCAGCTCTAATGTCTTGCTAGCCTCTATTTCTTAAAACTGTTAGAGAGGGCACTACACTAGTATCCATTACCTCTGGTGGCTGAGCTACAAATACTCAGAACTGTAAAGTCTGAGTGAAAAATCGGACTACTGAAATGTGGTTAGATAAAAGCATATTGCTTCCTATTTACAAAGCTGTAATCAGGGTTGTCACTAGCCAACATTTTAGTATCGGCTAAATTTTACAAGAATTTGAAATACAATACCAATTCAGGATGTAATGTTAGCAGTTTATAGCTACGCAGGTCGGCGGCGGATGGGGTAGCTAGCACAGATTCAATTTGAACGGCAAGCTTAAAATTTGCTCTACCGATCGGCACAAAATCTCAATAAAGTAAATGCAATCACAATGTTGGCTTATAACCAAGGGGATTTTCAACTACCGGTACTCATATAAAATTGGATCAGTTGAGTTTAAATTTATTGGTCAAGCTATGAGTTGCAAAATATTTAAAACTCATAGCGAGACCAATAAATTTTGGGCATAAGTCATCCGATTTTATGATTATCATGTTTCGGATCTGATATTTTCAACACTTGGACTCCTCAAAACATGGTAATCGATTTACCCGGCACTCTATTTGGTCTGGCTATAAACCCTGAATGTTAGGAGTGGGCCACACAGCCCCAGATCGGATTACCCAACTCACCGAATCCTGACACCTAAGCAAGGCCATATGCAGGATTTATTTTGGGGGTGTGGGACTTCAAAAAAGTGGACTTTTTTTTGAAAAATTGGACCTTTCTTGGTAAAAGTGGACCTAACCCCTCTAAAATGGTCCTTTTTTGGACTTTTTGAACATTTATCAAAAAATAGACTTCGTGTCAAAATTTCTTTAAATTTTGGACCTTTTTATAAAAACTTTCAGCAAAAAGTGGACCTTTTGCCCCTTTTGTGGAATTAAGGGGTGCGACCGCAACCCCCGCACCACCCCTGCGTACAGGCCTGCACCTAAGCCATTACCGATGAATTACACAAACAAACGAACAAGGATGCAATCATGGCATTTTAAAGTTGTTTTGAGGAACAAAGGGTCAAGTTAAAATTTTAACTACTTGTTCACCAGGCAGACAAGGATCAATATTTATTCATCTTTTCCTGGATACGCTGGCCATCTCCAGGAAAAGATTAATAAATATTCAATGGGTCAAGTTGGCATTCTAGTGCAAGTCTGCATGGACTGAATTTCTTTTGAGTGCCTCTCAATTTTCCCCCTAATTTTTTTCTTGCCCAGTTTTGCCCAGGTGTCAGGTCAGGTTTCCTTTGAGGCCCTGCTGCTGGTATCCTGGTAACCAGTACTACCTGTCCCAGGGCCGAGTTGTCGGCAGCTAAACCGTCACCCCCGTCGATTTTCTAAGGAAATCTGATGAGGAGGGTAGCTGGTTACCCTGGTAGAATGAAAAAGAAGATCTACCTACAAGGGCATTAGCTCTGCATGGAGAGCTATTGGCGGCCATCCAGCACATGCTGCCTTGTATGGTGGGCATAGTTGCCCAAAGGCTAGACCCACCGCCAAAAACTCTGGATTGGTGTCAGGAAGGGCATCCGGTCAATTATCGTTTGCTCAAAGTAATCCTCACACAGCAGTATTGCTAGTGTGAGGTGTATCTGACCACCCCCGTTGGTGGGGACAAAACCGGATTAAACTTTGGTTTAACTAAAAAAAAAAAACTTTACATCCCCCTCCCCCGACCAGAAGAAAAATGATGAATTTTTGGCAAAAATCAGCAATCTGGAGCAGAAAATCAAAAATTGTTTGGCAAAAATCAGCAATTTTTGACCAAAATTGGTTAGAAAATCTCCAAAATTTGAATGTTTTTCCCTCAATTTTCACTCCTCCCCAAAAAATTTCACTTTGCCCTCTGTTTGCCTCCCGCACCCCCACAAAAAAAGTCTGGCACCACCACTGGGAAAAATCACCAAATCGTTCTAAAAAAATTAAGAACAGTATTTGAGAAATTTGTCATACCATCTCACAAATTGGTATGACTCATACAGGAATCTGCTTACCTTCAATCCGATGTTGATGTAACAAATTGCATTGTCTTTAGGCAGATGCAGAACCTCCCATGAAAATATATTCCCACATAAATATATTCATTTCGATCACCCTGTATGATGACACCTCCCCAAGTGACGTCATACCCACAATCCTCTTCCTCTTTTCGTCTGGGTTCGACAAGATCGGTAACGTTAAGGATTTAGCTCCCGTATTTTGTCGAATTTTTGGTCAGATTTAGCTACTAGTGTGGTCCTGAACCTTTTGAAAATCCGTTAAATGTCATTTATTACGTCCCTGGGACTGTAGTTTTGTCATTTTTCGTTGGCGAAATCGGTATTTTAAGGCCTTTATACCGTGACTTCGCGTCGGGTTTGTCAAACACACACATACTTTCCCCGGCTAATTTCACACCAAGTAGGTGAATAGCGTAGGGCGTGGCACTGTAGCCACGTTCATATCGATAGTCTTTTTCCCACTTTATACTATTATATATGTGTTAAGTATTATGTTTTTTTTAGCGTGTATATTGGATTACAATGTTGGCGATTGTAAGTTGGGAATGGACTGAAGCCTTTCGTTCTCTTTTCGAAATGGCGCCCGGTTTGTTACATTTTATAATTTTATGCACGATCATTTTATTCACAAAATGGTGCGTGCACAAGGGTATAATAATCGGTTTCCTTTACGCTTCATTGCAGCTTTGTGTCAATCAATGAGGTCCGGCCTTTGATACAGAGTTGTTGGAGTGAGTGAGGAAAATGAGTTATTGTAAATAAATACTATTAGCTTAGCTGTATTATTAAAATGGTTATCCCTGCTTTGGTGCGTGCTCTCACCTAGCGGGTTAGTCTGTCGTGCGTGGGCGTTTCTTAACCATACCATTCGGGGGCCCAGGGGCCCTAGATAAATGTTATCCGGAATGCCGCAATCGTGACGAGCTGTGCGCGAGATACGACATGGGACTCCTCACCCCCACTGTTACGCCCACGGTCCTGCTGCCAGAGCGAATAAGTGTACCCTTTGTATCAGGATTTCCGAGGGGCACTGGACGCGCTGGAGTAGACGGAGCGTATTCTTTGGTTCTGTCGTCCTCGCGGTGGGTTGGTTGGCATCGGTGCGTGCGGGACTGACGCTAGCGAAGGGTGTTCCTCCGCGCTGTAGCGGAGGCTAACCCACCGTTACCGGGTCTTCGGACCTAAAACCAAGTCGGTCTTCCGCGGCCTCCAGGGCGCAGTGACGGGCTAGTTGTTAACGGGGGGGGGGGGGGGGAGGGGGGGGGGGGCTGCTGTCTCGGTTCATGCACGGTGACGGCTACCACGTCACTGCGTCACCCAGTCACTTCCGATGGTTAGTGTGTACGCGTGTGGGTCGTCCGGTAAGGAATCTTCTCTCTGGCGGCTGTGGAGCTGGCGGCTACGCTAGCCCGCTACCAGATGGAGGAGTCGATGACTCTGTCTATGCGGATCGGGTCTTCCAGACGCGGAAAACGCTGTAGCCAGAAGCTTAAGCGCATCTTCAACAGGGACCTGAGGAAGGTATGCACTTTGGCCCCGGGCGACACTCTTAAGGTGACATGGTTGCGGAGCAGGCTGGCGCCAGGTTGTCACCACGAGGAGAAGACCTTGAAGAGAAGCTGAAGCCTATCACCGAGGGGAGGAGAGCCGAAGCCAAAGAAGCGCAGCAGGGAAGCCAAAGAAAGAAATAGATCTGCGGCCACACATGCGCCTTCTACTGCGGAGTCTACGTGGCCGACGCCCGCTAAGACCCCTCCTCCAAGGGCGGCTAAGCGTCCGGTTCCCAGTCCAAGTCTTTCTCGGCCCAGGGCCAGAAAGAGAAAGACGGGTTTGAAGGGGGCGGCGACCGTGCTGTCTCTCCTTCCCGAAGGGGAGCAGCTTCCGCCGGGGCAGACAAGATCCCAGTTTTGCTTTTCGGTGGGAGGTAAGCAATGTGAAGTGTCGGCTTGGAACGGGATCCAGCCGGGCGAATTGGTGCTGCAATGAGTGGCATACAGGTTACCGTATCGAATTCAGTGCAGCACCTCCCCGTCATTTGAGATGAAGGCCACCATCCTTCCGGATGTCCAGTGAAGCGGCACCCGGCCTCTTTTGAGGAAGTCGAGAGTCTTTTCCACAAAGAGGCGATCGTCCGGATCAGCCCTCCCTTTCGGATTCTGGTCCACCTTCCTAGCACCGAAGAGACGGGCGAATTGGCGGCCGATTCTCAATCTCAAGCGGCTCAATGTCTTCAACAAGCCAGTGCGTTTTCGGTTGGAGACATTGGCCTCGGCGTTACGTTGCCCAATCAAAGGGACATGGGCGACGTCACTGGACATCAAGGACGCCTATCTCCACGTCCCGATTTCACCGAGACGACAGCCATGGCTCCATTTTCTCGGTTGAATGGGAGAGGGCGTACCGGGTTCGCGGCTCCCCTTCGGCTTTCCTCCGCCCACGCGGTTTTCACCGGGTGGGGCAGGCAGTAGCCGGGTTAACTCCAGCGCCGGGGGGATCATTTGTGTGTGTACCTGGATGACTGGCTAGTATACAGCCCGTCAGGGTCGATGCACTGGGCAACTCGACGTTCGTTTAGTGCAAACAGTGACGAGCCTGGGCTCTGGGTCAATTACCAGAGTCCAATTTCGTTCCGACACAGCCCCCCATCTTTCTGGGTGCACAACTAGACCTGGTCCACGGGTTAGTTGTCCCGTCACCCGAGGGGTGGCGAACATTGGTGTCGTGTCGATGGTGGTCCACGGAGCCCCGCATGCGAAAGAGTTCGCTCCTCGGATCGGGTGTGAGGATGATTGCCAGTCTGGTGGACCTGGTCCCAGACTGTCGCCTTCACATGAGGGACCTTGAGTTACCCTTCTGGCGCCTATTACCGATCCAGTCGGCACCCCATTATCAGGGTTATCCCGATGACGGCCATCTCACGGAGAGAGCTGGAGTGGTGGATGCTTGCCCAACCTCGTGGTTGGGGTGCAGTTACCACAGTTCTCCTCCACGAGCACGTCATATCGACAGGCCACGTCGGGTAAGTAGGCTGGGGCGGGTATCTGGGGAGGCTCGCGTGTCGGTCAGGGGTTGCCCGAACAAGGTCATTCCCACATCCAACCTGCTCGAAATTCTCGCAGTTGTTTCCACCCTCAAAGGAGTTAGAGGGTCCAGGCGGGTGGGATGCAAGGTACATGATTAAGGTCCGACAACACGACTGTAGCGGCCTCTGTGAACAGGCAGGGGGGAACCAGGGTCCCCCCACGCTCTGTTTGCACCAACCATTCAGCTTCTGAATGGTTGCTGCAGCCGACCGCGAGGGGGAGGCGGGATTATCCTCGTTGCGACGCACATTCCAGGTGTTCCCAACATCCCTGGCGGACGATTCTATCTCCGAGAATTAAGAATGGCCCTAGCCCAGGGGTCGTCAGATGATCTTAGACAGGTTTCTATTACCAGTGAGAGATCTCTTCGCGTAGCACGAATCACCATAGCTCCCGGCTGTTCATGTCTTGGTACCCCCAGGACCGGAGCATTCGCTGTGGACGCTCTATTATCAGTGGGCGGGCAATGACGATATGCTTCCCCCATTCCTCTGATGAATCCGTTCTTCGCAGATATCAGAGGAGGAATGCAAAGTCATCATGATCGCCACGTTTTGTCCTGACACCTGTGCGTTTCGGCCAACATGGTAGAACTGCTGCAGGCGTTCCAGGCTGTTACCGCAGGTGAGGTCCGGGACAGCGTTGGACCATTCAGAATCTGAAGATGAGCACCTGAGGTTGACTGCTTGGACCTTGTCCGGAGTCGTCTCCAAGAGGAGGGCCTTTCGTCGAAAGCTGCTAACCTGGCCGCTCGGGGTAGACGGCCCAAGCACGCTCAGACTTACTCTGGCGTCTACTACCGATGTGCCGACAGAGGGATCTCGATCCCCACTGTTGACACTGTAGGCCAGGTGGCCAGATTCTTGTCGGAGCGATATGCGATCGTGATGCATGAAGGAGGCGCCACCGTCCGAAACTACAAATTGCTATTCAGTCGATCCACAGAGGGTTTGCGGATGGAACCAGAACCCTTACGACAGACTTGCCTCAATCAAGCTTTACTCGACGGGATGTTTAATACCAGGGACCCCGGAGAGGAAGATCGTACCCTCGTGGAACCTCAACAGTGGTTGGGACTATCTGCGTGGGAGCCCGTTTGAGCCATGGAGGACGCTACGTTGGCCAAACCTGACGTCGAAGACGGTGTTCCTTATATTATCGGTTTCGACGACCGACAGGCGGGCTGAATGCGATAGCCGTAGGTGATGCGGTAGCCAGTCTCCAACGACGGTGCTACGTATTGTACTTTCGTATGGTTCTGAACGAGTTGTAGCGCACTTCTCAGCGTCCCCGATCTTAATCCGAAAGAGGAGCCGGTTTCTTCTATCGGGAGGACAGATTTGGGGTCCTGTTAGCGACCTTCATTAAAAATTATGTAAGAGGACGCGCCCCCATCAGGGGGACCACGAGCCAACTCTTAGCACTACAGGTTGCCCACACGGGGCAGCGACAGAAGGATACGCTAGCTAGGTGGGTAGTTCGGATTATCACAGGACGCCGAGGCTGTTCCAAAAATTCGCGAATGTTTGCGGCTCATTCCACCAGAGCTATCGAGAGCTCTTCGCGCAGAGCGGCGCTCTCCCTTGCCGAATATGCGCGGCGGGGCGGTTTTCATGGCGAAATCCTCAACTCTTTTCACACAACGTTACATTCACACGTCAACCCAGAAAGAGCTAGATTTGCCCGAGCTGTCCTACACAGATCGGGCTCTCAGGACAGTTAATGGTAAGTGCAAATCTCTACGTCGCCCAGGGTGTCTTATGATTTTTGCGCTTGTTGTTTAGGTCTTGATTCGAATTGCTTGCAATTCGAATTCATTTCGATTCACGCAATCCTGATGTGACATTTTGCATCCTGCACCGCCTCCTAGTACCTGTGCTAATCTGGCGATGTTAATGCAGTTTGTTACATCAACATCGGATTGAAGGTAAGCAGATTCCTGTATGAGTCATGTAAGAACAGTGATGTTCTATTGACTCGTAAGGAATGCTTGCTTACCTTCTCCGATTGGTGATTCAGGCCCGGGCCCGGCCCCCTGCAGGATGTTGATCTTGTCGAGGGTAAGACGAAAAGAGGAAGAGGATTGTGGGTATGGACGGTCAATTGGGAGGTGTCGTCATACAGGGTGATCGAAATGAATATATTTATGTGGGAATATATTTTCATTGGAGGTTCTGGATCTGCCTAAAGACAATGCAATTTGTTACATCAACATCGGAGAAGGTAAGCAAGCCTTCCTTACGAGTCATTAGAACATCACTGTTCTTACATATACCAGTGATGGTGACTAAAATGTACACTAAACAGCTGGATCAAAAGTCAGTCTATGGCATAGCCTACGATCATACTCAAAGCAAATGTAAACAGTGACTTTTCTTATTATTTTGTAAACATTTACTTTCAGGTTGCTGTCCATTGGAGGCGGGGCTGATGAAGTGATGCTGGCAATCATATGTAAATATCTGGGCATTTTGCCTACACCCAAGAAACCATAATCGGCAATATTTTCTATATCAGAACTGATACTTAAGGTTGACATTACGCATTGTCATAATTGCCAAAATGCCAAGAGTCCATGCATAATAATTTTATAGACCATTCTGCTTTGCCAAAAAACCATAATGTTATCTAGAACTAATTTTCATGGATAACATTCTGCACTGTCAGAATTGTTATTTTATATCAGAAATATATAATATCAAGCAGGATCTGTGTTAATTAGAAGGAAAAAAAAACAGGTTAATTAATAAATCAGGTTTATCAGTGATACACCAGTTTTATCATGGAGTAACATGCAGGTTTATCAACTAGTAAATTAGGTTCTTCAGAAAAAAACTTGGTTTATCAATCTAATCAAGTGATGACATGGTGTATTGATGACAAACTGGGTTTGCCAAACAGGTTTATCAACCAGTTTATCAACCAGTTTAAAGACACTATCAGTGATTTGAAAAATATTTTAAATTTGCAGGAATAGCTTCAAAGTGAAGGATGAGTCTGTATAGAATTCTCATAAGTTAGCTTTTCCAGCTGTAGAATTGACAGAAAAGGAAGAAAACGGCAGTGTTCCAAGATACGATTCTCCATTCAATTACGTGTTGTAGTAAGTGTCCGAACGGACAGTAATGATTAAAATCTCCGATTCTGTCCTTATTAGGTTGCTTCTGGTCTTATCATTTGCAGGGTATGTTAGGCTACCTGTACTTGTTACATACATGCAAAAATCTGATTTTTGATGATTTTTTCGATTTAGCAAATCACTGATAGTGTCTTTAAGTGTTAAACTAGGTTTATGGACTACTAAGATTGAATGTATTCCACAGGCACATTATCTGAGATTAGCTTTATTTGCACTCACTCTTTCAATCATGAAAACATGGGAGTTTCCATAACCTGACCCACTTATGAATTCCAAAACCCTTCACAGAATAAAGCACAGGTTTATTCTGCTTAGGTTTCAAAATTCCCAAGTGTCAGAAAAAGTGTGTCAGATGGCTCAGGTTACGGAAACTCCCTGAAAACATGGTACATGCATGGAGTTCACTATAATAACTCCATGGTACATGTGTGTGAAAAAAGGAAGCTCACCAGTGAAAATGGTTAGGTGGGATAAACCCAGCGGGCATAGTCTTTTAGAGGCACATTCAAATCGGGTCAAGAGTTTTTAGAAATTTACCTCGAAAATACAAATTGAATTGACATCTAAGAAAGACATCAATTTGCATCTTCACCCCCTAAACCTAGCACACTGGTTTATTTCATGAAAAATCGGGTCAAGAGTTTTTAGAAATTTACATCGAAAATACAAATTGAATTGACATCTAAGAAAGACATTTATCAATTTGCATCTTCACCCCCTAAACCTAGCACACTGGTTTATTTCATGAAAAATATAAGTTTGAATCTATTTTTGATAACTTACTCCATACAATGTATGTATATATTAGATATAATAATATTATTATAATGACACTTTTTGCCCGTGAGCTGCCAGCTATAACTGGGAGGACCACTTAGATTTGTTGTTACACTGCCCGATGGATGTATTGTCATGTGAGTACAAGAAGGTTGCAAGTACAAAAGCTGCCATGTGATACATCTATGTGCTGTCATGTATTATAGTCAGGGACAGAATAAGGCGACCAATTGCGGGTCTGACGTAATTTGACGGTGCAGAACAAATCTCGGCCGTGAAGAACAATCCGTGAACATTTAAAGCTTATTGAAACAGAAAGTTTACTTACGTGAATTATTGCGTCCATGCGTCAAAAACCCGACTCAAAAAGGGAATGTTTTGACATTTTAAATCATGTTTTGTTTGAACATGCCCCGCCCATACTACACATTCAAACCAATCACAGTCCGCGCTGCGCTGATTGACAAACCTTGACATTACGCGCAATTGGTCAGCTAATTCTGTCCTTGACTATAGAATGTTTATCTTTCCTCGAGTCATTTCGAGGGTAAGTGAAAGAAGGCCCCATCTGCAATAGCTGCCACATGTTATATTTGGCAGGTATAACACTTAATACCAACACAACTGACAAATGGCAGCTATTGCAGATGGGGCCTTCTTGCACTAAACCCTCGATTTGCTCTTAAAATGGTTCTTAAGGCAACGCAGTCGTCTGAAGAACCATTTCAAGAGCCATTGACCAAAGACTTGACATAAGAGTATTGGATGGGAATTTCTGACAAAAGGCAGCTGTTGCACTTACAACCTTCTTGCACTCACATGATGGTGATGTTTCTTGTCAACAAAAAAGGTAAACCTTCACTTCTCTGACCCACACTGTATATTCTCTAATATAGTGAGCACACAAGCCGAGAATTACAGAATTCCAATAAATAATAAAAATATTCTCCTTGTTAAAGGTATAAAGAGTATTGCCAATTTTTTTTTTTAATGGCGCAGCCTGACATAATAGTAATCCAGTGAAAGGAGGTGTAGGACATTAAAGATTTCACATAACTGTGTCCTAAAAAATGTGAAAAATTTCTGATTTTTGCAATAATGTAAAGCTTTATATCCCTAATGTGAAAGGATTAAGCTGCGCAAGATGAGACTCATTTTTTGGTACAAAATTGTGAAATTCTTAATTTCCTATAGGACACCTTAATACTAAATTTTCAACCTATGTTGTATATTAGACATTTTGCCAATCAAAAATCACCTGTGTTGTTTCATTTTCAAGGCATTTCTGTAGCAAAAAAAGGGGTAAGGAATCTACTGGGGTCTTATAGGAATTTCACAACATCATGTAATGACACAATATTATGGATGGCCCAAAATCTCTCGTTGCACCTTTAAAACATCAAAAGATTAAAAAATTTGATATTTAATATGAAATTAATGGAAACAAAACCAGCAAAATTCAACCACATAATTTCATATAAAAAGTAATGGTAAGCTTTACCTTTAACTTGAGAAAATCAATAAGATTTCAGTCAAAAATGACTTTCGATTTAAGGTGCTTGTTCCGGATTTATTGGTATTGTTCTTTACTTGATATGAGAGCATGGCACTTGCAAACCCACCCCTTTAAGTACCGTGGGAACCAGCTGCGGTTTTGATGTAGACGCAATAAGGCATGTTGGCAAAGCCGTCTCAATACTCTGCTAATATTGATGGTAACCACTCTAAAAACAGTGATTGATTGTTTGTTTATATCTTGAGAATGAATTTGAGGGCTCAAATTTCAGGATGATAATGAGAAAAATAGGCCTTCATCTGATATCAAAATCGATACTACTTCCGGGTCCATCTTTGGGGGTGGGGGGGCCCAAAGACGATCGAACATGCACCTTTAATAAAAGGACCACAGTGCAAATAAAAGTAAGCACGATTAAGGATTTGTTTATAGTGTTGTATATTTCTGAAAACACCAAAGGTACTTAATTGCCCGATGATTAAAAACTATATAATGAAGTGAGATGCAACATGCAAGGGGTATCACTGACATAATATAAGTAAGTGTTCATCGGAACACAAGAACAGGTAAATACTGGACATAGAATTATTGCACTCAAGACAATCTCATCTTCTAATTAACGTATATTTAAATTTATTATGGGTTTTTTTTAACATAAAAATTATTTATGAAGATCATATAACCGTATCAATTACATAGAATAGTTATTATTAATGTTTTTGAACACTAATTTAAAAATATGACTTCATATCTTTTTACTATGTTGTCTTATTCCTGCAAATTGCTTTCTGTAAGTAGGGTACTGTTTGGATCGACTGTAATTTTTGACAATTGTTCTCAAAGTATATTATCAGCAATATCAGTTACAAAAAAGGGATTGAAATCCAAAATAATAATTGTTTAGCACATCATGCTCTTCATGGTATTCCGATTAAAATTGTCACTTCTTTTAAATCATTCCAGTGGGAATTTGAAGGTAACACATTTGGTGTGACAAAATGTCAATTTATAGTCTGATAAACATCACCATTTTTGTGTCGCCTGAACGAATGTTCATGGAGGGCACATACTAGTCCAAATAATTCGTGTGTCCGTATGTCCGCCCGTATGACTTCGGTAATTCTTTTTTAAAAATGTTCGCAGGCTAAATGCATCTCTGATTTACTTCAAATTTGTAATAGGATGATAGAGTGAGGTATTTGCCGCTAATATTATGGTAGATTTTGGCTGCATTATTTGCGATATTATTGCTTTAAGTAGCCTTTATTTGCTATTTTTGCAGACATTTGTGACCTTTTTTGAAATACTCTGCTGGCTAAACGCGATCCCGATTCTACGTCACACTGGTAGCGGTGATAAAGTGATGGTGCCAAAAGATGTGTAGCTTTTGTGCATAATTTGCAATTCATTGAATAGTTAATTAGGTTATTTGGGTTACGGCAAATTACAACCCTTTTACCCGCGTGTGTGCCAGTTATCTGGAGTTCCGTAAACTAATAAGGGCGACAAAGATGTAAATTGGTGGAAAGCAGAGGGTTTTAAAAGAGTTCTCGACCTGATTAGCGGTTGGGCATATTTTGGGCGAATTTACATGCAAATGAGCTAATTGATATGCACAAATATTATTAAACATTTTATTTTTTTTCTTTTTATTGCCATATTTTTGATAATGGGACATCGGATATGCAAAATTCCTTCACTGCACGGAAATCCATTATGGTGCGCATCTTCTTTGCATTTGAAAGTTCCTGAGACATGCGGCTTAGGTAGGCCAAATGCGCCTTCATTAAATATGCGTTAATTGCTGTATCGCTTAATGAATGGTACATTGGTGTGCAAAATTCTTTGCTACATGAAAACGTACTTAACATAATCTTGTGTGTGAATCAATGGAGGAGAGAAGGGTGGGGTGTTGGGGAGGCGGGTGGGTGCGTCGGGATTGTGGTCGGGTTTCGGTTGGTGTGCCATCTGGGTGGGTCTTGGTGGTTGGTGGCGTCGGGTAGGGTGCGTCGGGGAATAGGGGGTGCGTGGCGGAGGGTGGGGGTGACCCCATGTGACCATTGTGACCCTGGTGACCTTGGTGACTTTGTGTGAACCTTGTGTACCCCATGCGAACTTGCTGACCTCACGGCACCTTTAGCCCATTCACAATCGGTGTGCCGGGGAGCGGTCGGGGTGGATGCGACAGGGAGGTGGTGTGCAGGGAGGGGGACGTGGTGGGGTTGCATCGGGGCAGGGGGTGGGGTGGGGGGACTGGGACCCCATGTGACTTTGTCACCCCCATGTAACCTTTGACTCTATGCGACCTTTGTGACACCATGACCTTTGTGACCTCCATGAAACCTTGTGACCCCATGTAACCTGGTGGACTCCATGTTGACCCATTATGCAACTATGTGACCTCATGTTGACCCCATGTGACTTGTTGTGACCCCACTCAGTCCTTCAACAGGGACATCATAGGGCTGGGGTCTTTCAGGCGAGCATTCGGGTACCCGCCCGACCTTGAACTACCCGGTCTGAAATTCCAGTCATGGTTACCCGAATCGTCAGTTTTAAACATTAAAATCTTTTAATTTTGACACTACCTATAAAAAAATCTATTTACTACCGTCACCTGGCGCAGAGTGTGTGTATGCGTCCATCTCACACAATGCACCAGTTTGGGAAATTTGCACACTTATATGTGAACCCATGCAAAAATTCCATTCTTAAAACCCTTTCCCGGACTTTGGGCTACTTAAAGTCCAACACCGGGACTCGAGCGATTAAAGATTGGCAATCACTGAACTCCCGTCGGCAAACATGTGTGGGCACATGCGATGAGTATGCGTGGTTGCGTTCATGTACAAACGCATCGTGGAGAGACACTCTGGCTAGAAATCTAGGCTGTCTGCGGTCAACATTGCTTGTCTAAATAGTTTTGAAAAATTGTCAATGGGTGGCCTTGGCCTAAAAATTGGAACCACTGAAAGTGAATCTGGGTCTCAGAAGTGACCAAAGGTCCGGGGAAAGGTTAACACACAAAACATGATTTACACTATTTTAGCCTACAAGCACACATCATTGTACTTACGGTAATTTTTAGCATGATCACAAAATGTCCTGTGGTTTCAAATGAATACACTTTTATGCTGAAGTATCACATATGTTTTACAGTACAATATAAGCATGTTGCAATGCATTATGGTGGATGGTGATAGAACTTGGGTGAAAATAATCTGAAAGTCAAAATAGATTTTGTGCCAGACAATTCATTTCATATTGCAGTTTTCGAGTACCTTTTTTTTTCGCATACCCGCCCGAAGAATTACACCGAGCACCCGGGTACATAAGTACTTGAATAGTACCAGCCCTAGACCTCATTAAGCACCCTGGTGTTATCGAGCTTTATGCATGATGTCGCCCTTTGCCCTGCAAGTGCAATGTCAACATTTTTGCCCGAGACCCGAGCTGGGACATTTTTTATACCAACATGGAACTTGCCCTTCTTGGAACGGACATGCTATGTGCCTGCTTTGCATATCCAGATTGGGACGGTACGAATCACTTGGCCCATAAAAACAATGGCTTCCGATGTCACACTCTGGATGAAGAAAGAAATTGGTAGGTAAACTTTAAATTTTGTATGTTCACTCCTCCTCTACCCTTTTATGTATCATAAGAACTTACTGTGGCTGCGCAGCTTCACATTCCATCTTTCTTCGTTCACTTTAAGAATGCTTTATGGTATTGACATCAGACACAAAGAGTTCATCTTCCTTTGGTACTGATTCCAGTCAATCTGAGGCAACTTATGAGAAGAGATCTGTCATTCCCAAGCTACTCAATTTTAGCCACATTGAAAACTTTTTGGTGAATGTAAACTTGGGAGACGACTCTGACTTTTATAACTTCAGGCTGTTGCTCCAATTCCGGATGGGTGCTGGACGATAACTTCTGTTTCAAGTTTGGCATGGCCATCAATAGAATCAGGAAGAATATCATCATCCCAAGTGGGATTCCTTGTAACCCATTCTCAGAACCTTGCACTTCAGGGACTGGTCATGATAGTATTCAAAACGCTCATCTGATCCATTGTTGGAACTAAATCTGTTCTGAAGGACTGCAGATGAACAGCATATCAGAAGTTCTATGCTACAAATGCAGGAGCATCTTCCCTTTGAAGTAGATGGAATTCACTAACACAAGACGTGTGTTGGGTGTCAGAACCCCAGTGCGAGTATCAGTCTTGATTCTTTGTCTGGATGCTCTTCACCAGATGTTAAGTGCTTTCTTTGCAGATTCTGACTCCAAAATCTAAAGCCTCCATTTTTAGCACCATAAAATTCTGTGTGCCGCCATTAGACGGAAGTCTGGTTGCATTGTATTCTTTTGACCATACAAGCGATTAGCCATATTGAGGATGTATTTTTGGACCGACCAAGCAATGCAGCATTATGATCCTTGATTTGTGAATGCCCACTGTGAACCTCTGCCAGAGGCCCAGTGCCTGCCTCTGCATCTGTTGAGGGCAGTAGCTGCCTTGGCACCCATAACGTCATAGCAAGGCGTAGATATACTGATGGAGAAGAAGAATCACCTTATCTGTTGTTCTTGGATCAAGTAAATGGTACAGTTTTAGTCCAAGAGTATTATTTGACGCTTTTGCAACCATTCATAGAAGTCATTGGTCCAGAAGGTGATGATGATGAGGTTGCCATATCTGCAGGATCTGTTCAAAGATTAAGTAAAGATGGGTTAAGATGGCATTTGGCTTTGAGGTCTTTATTTGGTGGGTGGGCTTCGAATCATGAACACAGGGGTTCAAGAATTAACAATGGGTACCCAGCGCATGTGTAGTTGTCTGCAATGAAGCACATGGGGATTGTTCAAATCTGGTGGTGTCTGTCTGTGGTTTAAAATGATAACCCAAACATTTTAACCCTAAACATATTGGCCACGTTTCAATATTACATACACAAATTTTCATGACACTGCATGAAGGGTTCGACAGTTTATTCCACAGGTGGAAAAAACCGCGTTTGTTTTTGACCGTGGTTTTTCCACGTGGAAGAAATAGGTTCTTCCAGGTTTCTTCCACTGAAAGCGGAAAGATAGGAAAAGAGGAAAGAAACTGAAAAAAGTCATTAAAAAATTTGCTATTTTAAAAAAATGACTGGCACTTTGGTTTTATATTATAGAGTGAATTGAAATATAGTGAAATAATTTAAGAATAACATCAGGGACCCCCCCCCATACCTACCACATGCAATTATCAAATTAAACTCGCTATTTATTCACAAGGCACTAAAATATACAAAATACTGGAAAACTGATTAGACATTTCACACCAGCAAGGCCTAGCAGAGAGAAATCCTTGTAAAAGACTTGAACATCTTCTATTTCTTTGTATTTGAAACAAAAGTTATAGTCTCCCGGTTCTCCCCATATAGGCAATCAAGAATAATAATGGATGCTACTTTTATGATTTGTGTTTTAAAGTTAAACACATTGGCCATACAAGATTTTAAAAAGCTTTTTTTTCATTGTTTGCCATCTACAGTAAACTGATAGTAAAATGTGCCTCAGGAAGATTGGAAATGGGTTACAATCATCATCGGAAGATTTGAGGCAAGACAAAACAAAATTGTGAACAAATGTACAAATACTTGCAAGGGTATATAAACATTCTATAAACTTGTAAATAATTCTGAAAAAAAAACCCAGTTGTCTGTAAACTAACATATGATTGAAGTGCAAAGCAGATGAATATGGTTGTAATTAATTAGTTTGTGGTTCATAATACATTTCTTATTTCTTCCAGTTTTTCCAATTTCTTCCGGAAGAAGACCTGGAAGAAAACCCCTGTTTCCGTTTCTTCCATTCTTCTGAAGAAATAGGTTTCTTCCGGCAGGTCCGAACCCTGCTTGCATGTAGTAGTCATTGAGTATTACCCCCACAGTTTTAAACCCCTCTCTTATGGAGTGGGGTCAAAGTCATGGCGCCCCAATGTCAGAGTTAAAATAAATCCCCATCACAACCAGACAGATACGCACATGCGTTCAGTGAATGCTGTTGTATTTTTAGCCTTTGGCAAAGGGTATTTTCGCCCATCAGATAGAATTACATTTTATGACCCCCCCCATTGTGAGTATCTAAAACAAACCAACCCAAACAGTTTGAACCCCTGCCAAAGAATATGTCAGGCACATTCCAACTAACAATGAGAAACTGGAAAGTGGGAAAATGAGACGCCAGAAAGGAGCATCTGGCAAAACTTTCCTTTACAGCGGATGCTTGCATATAAGAAACAGGGAGCCTATGGTAAAATAGTGAAAATGATAAAATCAACGTGAAAATGTTAAGGACCAACCAAATAATTAGCCCACTACGGTGAAGACGCACGCACAAGAGGGGCCCTCGCCTACATATGGAAATAAGCCTCCACTGTGAAACCACTGTGAGAGAAGAGAAACCACTGTGCGAAGCAAGAGCATGAGGGCCCCATGGAAATAAGCAGGCCTCCTTGTAGGCACTATCAGTGTCCACCTAAAAAGAGGTGTCAAAACATTTGAAATTTTGGGCTACCCTTGGTACTCAACGGTTTTAGGTATTCCAAATTTAAGATGGATAGAATTTGATCCGGTAATTTAGCTGTGCAATTTTTCTATTTTCCCTATTCTGCAGCCTGATTGTATTTTTATCTGTGACTGTGAGTACTGCAAAATGTGTGCTACATGCCCGTTCCAACATTTCTTTCTTTCTTGTATTGCACAAACATCCCATGGAACTAAACGAGCAGGAATAGTGTTGCAAATGATTATTTTTTAGTCCTTAACTTGCAGATCTTCAGTACTTATGAAGGTGGTTGGTAAACAAGCTTTTTATTAAACTTATTGGGTCATTGATATTGACAATGTGTGGCGGCAGATTATTTGTTGAAAATGAACTCCTACACCTCAATCCAACAAAAGATACTGGCCTGACAACATTCCAATCAAGGTTTTTGAAGGGATGGTGCTCCATTCGGAAGACCCCATTCCATATTATAATACATCCCATTCCAGCAACCATTGTTCTGAATGACTTCAAAATGGCAAAAATTACTCTATTTTTAATGAGGGGCGTGTTCCGATCATCTTTGGGACCCCCCCCTGATTTACCCGGAAGTAGTATCGTATTTTTGATATCAGATGAAAGGCTGTATTTTTCTCATTGTCGTCCTGAATTTGAGCCCTCGAATCCATTCATTCCAAAGAATATAAACAAAAAACCGCCGTTTAGTGGTTAACCACTTTTTTCAGCACACAGTATTGAATGGGCTTTGCAACATGCATTATTGCATTCTACCATCCAAACCGCAAGTTTGTTCCCACGGTACGTGATGGGGTGTAGTGCAAGGCCAGGCTCAGATCAAGTAGAAGAACACAATACACATAAATCGGAAACAACAACCTTTAAGAAAGCTAACAACTACAGACCTATGAGTGTATTGAGTGTATTATTAACCAATTTTAGAAAAACGCAGTTACGCTTCAAATGTGAAACACTTTTTTGACTAGCAATAATAATTTGTATGAACCAATCGGGCAATTCGGAGCAACTACTCAACTGACATGTGTCTCAGTCACTTAATACACCATATTAAAACATCAATCTTCTAGAGGTTTTTTCCATGCATGGTCATGCTTTGCCCTTTCAAATCCCCCCCCCCCCAAAATTTTAAAAAAGATCTTTGACACAGTAAACCACCTCATCTTATATTGAAAAAATTGAGTGCAATGGGAGTGAGTCAGTTGATGGTTTTGCTTCATGCCTTCTTCCAACAGGCAAACAGATTGTTTGCATTAATTAAGAATGTATAGGCGGTCACCGGGGGTTTCGCGAATCCCTGGGTTTCGCGGTCACCTAGCATGAATGACCCCAGGTTTCACGGTTTGCCTTTGACCTGGGAATGACTCGGATGACCTCGTCATGACACTACAAATTTTTGGCATCAAGCCCATGCCACACCAAGTTTAGTCTGGAACACCAAAGTTTACCAATTTGAACTCTGTTGGACCTTGAATGACCCCTAATGCCTTGTCGTGACCTTAAATTTTTGGCAGCATCAAAAATCGACCCCACCCTCCAAGTTTCATGTCCATACACCAAGGTTACCCTATTTGACCTCATTGACCTTGATTGACCCCTAGTGACCTTTGATCCACTAACCAATACAACCTCAGTCTCGGACGGTCAAGGGGCACCCACCACGTTTCAGGCACGTGTGACACTCAGTCTCGAGAAACCAAACGTTTAACCTCATTGACTTGAAGACCCCTAAGACCTGTCGTGACCCTTCAAAATTTTTGGCATCAGAAATCCAACCACACCCTCCATAGGTTCATGTCCATACACAACGTTTACCCATTTGACCTCATTGACCTTGAAATGACCCCTGATGACCTGTGATCCACTAACCCCATACACCTCGTATTGGGACGGTCAAGGGGCACCCACCCACCCACCAAGTTTCAGGAACGTTGTTTGCACATCCTTGGTCTCCGAGAAAATAGACCCAGTCCCTTGACCTTTTTTGACCGCGAATGACCCCCGATGACTTTGATCACTAACCAATACAAAACTCGGTCTTCGGCAGGTCAGGGGCCCCACCCACCAAGTTTCAAGAACGTGCGCCCTCGGTCTCCGAGAAAATTAGACACGGTCAGCAGACAGCCAGACAGACACACTGACAGACCACCAGAATTTATTAGATGTTCCAGTGCAATGAATAGTTCTTGCGTGTGCCCCAGGGCAGTCTCCTTTGGACACTTTTATTTCTTTGTTATATTAAAGAGACCATGAGATTCCAGGAAGAAGTTGCCCCCAATTTTTCTTTGACCCCAGTTTTTCATAGTTGAAGTTACCAATGTAGAGGATCGCAACTGAAGTGAAATAAAGCCGAAAACGCCTTTATATATAATAAGATGATGATTTATTAGTGTCATGCACGACAGAAAGTCAAAGCATGGTTTTCTTATGGGGAAATGATTTGATAGCCACCTTTGAAATTATCCGAAAACGTTCTTGGTAGGTGGTTCACAACCGTACAGTGGGAACTTTGCTTTATATGCTGATGAAAGTGCTATACTACTTTTGATCTATTTCAATAAACTGTAAATTCTGAAATGTCCCTTACAAAAATTGTGATCACCAAAATATGCTCGCACAAGCTCGTTGCAAGTGCATAGAGATCGCAAAGGAGCACGCATCTTGCGCACCGCAGGCATTGATGAACTTCTGCGGACATGCACAAGCTCGCGAGCTTACAAGACTTTCACGAGCATATGATCACAATTTCAAAATTAGGCGTGGTACAAGCATGCAGCTGTAAGCACGGACTAGCAGTTGATTCAAGCTCGCAGATTTGCGAGCAGTACAAATTTGAGCTTGCAGAGTTGCGCGCATATGCGCGCAAGACAGGAAGTGCGGAAATGCATTGTGGGAGGTTAAAGTTCATCATCTCTTGGAGGACAA
>JAMKCH010006594.1:0-32838 GCA_023653785.1 Ophioderma brevispina | reverse complement strand
AACGTTCCCCTTCCTCACTATTACTTCTAACAAATTCCACTCCTTTCCGTCTACCCTACTTCTTCCAACTTCCTTTACCCCTCCCTCCAGTTATGATTGCTATCCACATCCCCACCCCCCCCCCACCCCCCCCCCCCACCCCCAGGACTGATGCTGTACAATTATATGGCTGGGGTCATCCAGGATGCAAATTTTGCGTGAATAATCCCCGAAATTGATTCCGGCACAAAGGGGATTCTTGTAGAATGCCATGGGAATTAATGTCTCCCCCATTGCATTTTAAATTATGTAATTTGAATTTCCGTCGCAACCTTAAGAATATTTGCATTGTCAACCCTAATATAACGAGCAAATCGAATTTTTCCGTTAGGGACCGCTCTTGTTGACGCTTTTATACTAACATGAAAACCTCAAGACGAATTTGCATCCCTGACAGCATTTATGTTCACACACAACCGTCCGGGAATAAATTCAGTATTCCCCCGCATCTTTCAACATGTAGTTATTCATTAAAGGTTGCCGATTCATAGGGTGGTGCAGAATAATCTTTCCCAATGGTCCTTTGTGCACAGACATGTAGATGTTAGCACTTAAGCGGACATAAAACGCCCAGTTTGCAATGCGAAAATGGAATTGGCAAGTTTGTACGAGGTGACGACGATTTGCAAGTTTGCAAACGCGATGATGGTGAGTACAGTTTTGTAACGCGACGACCCGGAGTTTGCCAAGTTTGGGAAAAAAACTCCGGCATCGCCCTTCAACCAGCAAACCTCCGCTCTTCGTTTTGCAACTTGCAACTCGCAGTCATCGCGTTACAAATTGCAAACTTTCCGTCAAAAGCTACGAACTGCAAACTCGCCGTCACGCGTTACGAACGTACAAACTCTCGCGCATCGCATTACTAACTGCGAACTCTCCCCATCTTACCGTTGCAACCTTTCCGTATCACGTTACGAACTTGCAAACTCGCGCCGTCATCGCGTTCACGAACTTGCAAACTCTCTCCGTCTTCGTGTTGCAAACTGCAAACTCTCGCCTTCATCACTTACAACTTGCACACTCTCGCTGTCTCTGCGTTGCAAACTCGCCGTCATCACGTCACAAACTCACAAACTCTACCATCGTCACCGCTTACGAACTTGTAAACTCCGCCGTCTTTGTCATTGCAAACTTACAACCTCGTCCGTCCTCACGTTCCGAACGTGTAAACTCTCGCCGCACGCGTTACGGAACTTGCAAACACGCGCCGTCATCGCTTACAAACCTGCAAACTCACCGTCATTGCTTCAAAATTTCCAACTCGCCGTCATCGCGTTAACGAACTTGCAAACTCTCCCCTCCGCCCGTGCTTCGTGTTTGCAAACTTCACAAAACTCTCGTGCCGCATCACACTTTTACGAACTTGCACACTCTCGCTGTCCTCTGCGTTGCAAACTCGCCGTCATCACGTTACGAACTTGCAAACTCTCACCATCGTCGCATTACGAACTTTTCAACCTCGCCGTCTTTGCATTGAAAACTTACAAACTCGCCGTCATCACGTTCCGAACTTGTAAAACTCTCCCCGTCAATTGCGTTTACACTTGCAAACACTCGCCGTACTCCGCGTTACAAACCTGGCCACTCACCGTCATGCGTTACATAAAGGTTTCCAAACTCTTCATCGCACGTCATCGCTGTTGCAAACGCGACGTGGTTTGTCAAATGTTTTTATGTTCCCTCTAGCATGCAATATGCCATGCAGAACAGAGAACCGTCACAGGCATGCCCAAATTTTATGAAACGTCAGGCCAGGCCTCAGTCAGTCCCAATAGTATACTTCAAATGTTCACACACCTGGCCCATTACTCCCATCGAACGTTCGTCTGTCGATCCACAGACTATCCCACTGCCAGATTCGTCTGTGTAAACTGGCACCAAGTCGATGTCAATGGAATTCCCATGGCATTGAGCGTGGTGGATGGAACAACATTTGTCACCTCATTTTCTCTTAAAATGATGAAAGCCTGCAATAATTACAATATCCCCCTCAATATCCATTTTCTATAATGTAAGGAGAACACATCCAAGGTAATTTTTAGCAGTCTAGAAAAGTGCTCTCACGAAAAATTACAATTTCGTGTACAATCAGTTGCAATGGCAGACCAGTGTGTTGTGATGACCCACAATACAGTGCATGAGTGTTGGGACTAGCCTCAGGCTGTGAATGTTCATCTTGAATTTGACAGACCTGACAGTTCTTCAACTTCAAGTAGGTTACACATAAATAAAAAGAATTCAATTCTTACCTTGAAAAACCGTTGCTAACTTTTCTAAACCCCAGTGTGAACAGATCGTTCGGGCTACGGTACTCCCCATTTTTCAAATGTACGACCTCGATGACGCGTGACGCGAATTTTAATCCCCGGGGGTAAAATTTTATTTAAGAGTCAACCGGGTTACACGTTACTCGATCATGCAAAATGAAGTAAAGATTAAAAGGTTGAGTAAAGTTGGATCTTAATCAACGGAACGCCCGATTCAATGTTTTACTCCCAAAGAGTAAACTATTGCTCAACTTTTAATCACTTTTTTTTAACACATAACGTTTTCTCGACGTTTGCAAACGTTACAAAGTGGTCAAACCAGTCAAAAACGTTGAAGAAACACGTGTTGACAGAGCGTTTTGAAGTTCAACCAACCGTCACACGTAATAATTACGTGCTAAAACGTCTTTTTAAACGTTTTGAAAACGTGATATGTTACCTGGAGGATGTGGTCTTTGGAAACGTTTTGTAGACGTTCTGACGATGTAAGAAATCGACCGTTCCCACAACGTGTCCATAACGTTCTTATATAAAAACATGCCAATAAGAAAGGGGTTTTGCAGCGGTAGAAGTTAAGTTATGACATTCTAGATGTATAGTATTTCCCAGAGTTTATTTATTTTGAATCTGTCTAAAGGCAGCGGAAGAATTGCCCCGATTTATTCTATGTAACGGAATAAATCATAGTCTAAACTAACGGGAGCATGCGCACTGGCTTATTCTTCCGCTGCCCTTATTTTCTGTTTCACGGGCTTTCTCATTTGCGTCGAGTCCTCCGCGTATACGCATTGGCCAACGCACTCGCCATCACAGGCGATTTTGGTCATGTTGGTGAAGATCGCGCATTAAGACTTGCGTGTGTAGCGGGCGCGGAGGAGAGTATTTATTATTGTTATTTTTATTAGTATTATTATTTTGCCTTTATTTTGGCATTATTTATCACATTGGGCGGGGCAGTTAATTCTGTCAGCACAGATGAGGTCTAACAAAAATTTCCAGTGGTAATGAAAAGGGTCACTTAATAGGTCACTCACTTTAAAAAAAAATACAACTCTTCTGATCCACTTCGAGCATATTAGAAATATAAATTACCCTTAAATTGTGACTCGTCTAGCTGGTGTAGTGGTTAGTTATTTTGGTCTTTACGCGAAGGGCCCAGGTTCAAATTACAGGTACAGGTAAGTGAGTAATTTGTGTCTGTCAAACCAACTTGTGTAATGCTTGATATAGATTTCCTTGCAAGATACAAATCAGGTATATACCGATGACCTTTTTCCTTACATTTTAGCTTTAATTAGTCAATTAATCAATGTTTTGCACGTTCTCATAACGTTTTAGAAACGTTTTTAAATCGTTCTTACATATTAAGCACGTTTTGATAACGTTCTCAAATCGTTTTAATAACGTCTTATAAAACGTTTTGAAAACGTGAAAAAGTGTCTACACATTCACGTGTTTTTAACGTGTTAAAATGACGTCAAAGTGACCAATTTTAAAAGTTTTTAACGTTGTCACAACGTCATTTGGCTAGCTGGGATTAACCCTCCTTTTTTTACTCCCCAAATTTACAGTGTACAAAAAAAAGTGCTTAGGTTTCATGAACTTTGTCACCATTATGTGATTGATTATGTATCAAGGTTTGTGAAGGGTAGGGGTTCTTGAGTTTTAAATGCTGGGGTTTTTTTTTTTCATGATTTGTATACGTTTTAAATTTGAAGGGAGCCCTCTATTTGTAGTTATTACACTCGCTAGGCCGGTAGGTCTGAGCATCGACTGGCTATGTAAATCAATGGTATACAACATAAGCATACGCACATATTTTTATGTGGGCATGTACTCGCAGAACAAGATGACATGCGTTTGCCCAGGGGCGGGCAGTTAACGTTTTTAGGTAGGGATATCACTTGCGTACCCAAGGGGCTTTGGGGGCTAAAGCCCACCCTCAAAGTTCTCAAGAAAAAAGAGGAAGGAAGAAAAAGGGAGGCAGAAAAAAGAGGAAAAGAGAAGGAGGAAAGAAGAAAAGAAGAAGAAAAGAGAGGAAAAGAGAAGGAGAAAAAAAGGAGAACATGCTATCAACTGCTCGCTACGATGGGTCTGAGTTAATTGTCTTAAACATCACTTACAATACATACACGAAAAAAAAAAAAAAATTAGCAAGTGAAACAATGGATGATTTTATGGTACATTTATTTGATTTTTTTTCAGCAAAGCGGATCATAGTGTCCGGAAGAAGTACCCACGTAAAGGCGAGGTCTTTCAACCTTAAAAAAAAAAGACCCCTGACCCCACCAGGGCCCTAAGGCGGGGTGCCCCTGCACCCCATCCGTTAGTCGCCTCCGATCGCTCCGCTCGCTTCGCTCTCATGGTCAAACATCTTTTGTCCACCCCCCTCATAAACATTTTCCTTTCCTGGGGCACGCCTATGGATATCAGCCCCGATTTATGAACGGGGTAACTGACTTTGTCTCTGAAAGTAGGGTCTTAAAGAGGGGGGTGGGTGATAATTAAAAAAATTTAAACCCCCAGCTCAAAATATGGAGACAGCCTAATTAAACAAGAAAAAATCAATTTTACTGAAATCAGAACGATTCTAACCCCCCTGTACATACCCCTGAAAGTTTGAAATACGGTTTCAAATTAGGGGAAGCTGACAATGAGATGATCCATTGAAATTGCCAAGATCCTCAAGTAGCACAGCATGCTATCACCAAGATTTCAGGATTTTTATTCCTGATTTCAGAATTACTGTTTAGTTTTACCAAAATTCAAACATTTTTTGTTTCAATTCCAGCCAATTTTGTGACATGTTATATTATTTCCCACCATTGGTACAGGTCTTTTAGCTTTGTGGAATGTTGTTTTAAAAATTAAGGCTATCACAAATTACATCTATTTTCAGAGGAATTTAGCAATGGAGCTGCCATGTAGCAGTGTGAGCAGTATCAAGTAAGAACTAATGCATAGCAAAGTAATTTTAGCTGTTGCTGTCTTAATGTATTTGGGTTAGAAATAGCTATATCACTAAATTGTATAGCAAACTGATATCGGGCCTACCAAGAATACGAGTCTGAGCATGATCCAGGTAAACATAGAAGTAACTCTTTGACAACTAAAGAATTAAATCACACTACCATTATTCCCTGATAGGCATCTACATGACCTGACCTTGTTTAAAAAACTGAATAACAGGATCAGATGCTCAAATACTACTTAAGCTTCTTAGAAATACAATGCCAATACACGAGGCGCACACAATCATTTATAGCACTAAATCTACCCTCTGAATAATAGAAATGAGCAGACTTACAGCTGTCATGTACACTGCCTTTTTATAGTAAGCAAAGTATAACAATTACATTCTCAAAAGAGTTTAACTGGTATTTTTTGTCAATAATTTGGAGCTCTAATCAGCAATATTGGGACAAAACGCTGCTTGCAATTGTGAGGCCTGAGTGGTTTCACACAGAGCGCACCTACTCCTGTGCCATGCACTACTCAATGAAAAGCACAAGGCTAATTAACAATTATCTTCTTTAGCAGGTGTTTACCTATTGTTAGAGTGGGAAAATCTTTATGGGGTATGTACTGGGGTTATTGATTGATTTATTTTTTTAAAGGTAGTTGTTTATGTCAGGGGTGTCTCCATATTTTGGACTGGGGGTAAAATCCTACTTGCACTTTTGTGGCAATAACACACCCCCCTACTTAAAGGTGTATTTCGTGATCCTAGCCTTGGGTTGCACTAGCTTTTAAAGCTGGGGTCAAACCTTGATTTCCCGCATAAAGAGGTAGCAGAGGCTCAAATTTCGGCAGGATTTTTTGTTTCTCATGAGTATCTTTTAGTACATCCAAAAAAAAAGAACCCTTGATATGATTGTGTCTCGAATTGGAATGTCCCTGCTACAATTTAAAACTATTGAAACATCAGGTTAACTATTAATGGTCTCATGGTCATAGATTATGTGACCTCTATTACATAGCAGCCAACTAGTGCCAGCTATTGGATAGTAAATATATTTTGTGAAATGTAAGCTTTGCAATTTATAAATTGAGGGTGTTTTGCATCCATGGATATAGTCTTGTTGTTGAACTTCCAACTTGAAGGATAGTGGCATTAATAATTTTCATTCATCTTTCTTCTCCTTGTGTGGACACTTGTAATTTTGCTATACTAAAATAAAAACAAGAGGAGCTCGCTGGCAAGCAAATGCGGAAGTTAAGTTGTAAACTGTGCTTTTGAATCATGACTTGTGACTCAAATGGCTACTGATGAAGTGATATATATTTTTACATTGGTATAGATAAGAGTATGGGTCATTGAAAGGGGGGTTCAACATGATTAACAAAATCAATATAAATTAATGACTCAATTTAATGAATAGACAATGGCACATTTTTAAAAGTGTACCCCATCATTTTTTTTTCAAAAACTACATTTTCATGGTTGCAATTCTTTTACATTTGTTAACCTCATCTGAAATTTACACACAGACCCGTATTTCAAAATGCCTTTGTAACCAAATTATGAATGCGCCCGTCTCCCACAATTTAAAAAGAGAGAAAAAAAGATTGGTGTCATATAAACTAGATTGACGTCCGATAAAAATTAGATCGGCGTGCCGACAAACATCGACGTGGCAAAGGGTGTAGATTCGTCTTCAATTGGTACATCGACGGGACGTGAGTTTGACCGATAGAGCGTGAAGTTCACCTTAGAGCGTGAAGTATAGATTCGTCGTCATGTTGTACATCGACTGACGTGCAGTTGACCGTTCGAGCGTGAAGTTTGCCATATAGAGCGTGGAGTTAGACCAATAGAGCGTGGAGTTTGACCGTAGACGTGCAAATTCGTATTATGTCCGCTCTGGCCTTCATAGTTAAACGCCATTTTCCGTTGTCTGGCGAGTTTAACGTCGCCGGCGACGTTAATCTAAATTCGTTCTGTTTACCCATAAGGAACTGATTTGTCTTAATCATTTTCGGGTGAGGCTTTTGTATATAAAACCCTTACAACGCAGCAAAATATCGATTTTGAAAAAATCTTGAGGGCGCACTATTTTCAATGTGGCCAGTGTCTCTTAAGTGTTAAATCACCTAGTTTCATCCGGTGTTTACGTGATGAGGATAATTATCCACTCTACCATCAAGGGAAGTTCACATACCAATCGTTCAAGAACTTGAAATTGTATAAAAGGTGTTCTCAAGCAGCTAAAACAGCTTAACTGCAATAAAGCGGAGAGGGCCAGACTCTATTCCTGCTCGGGTACTGCATGATTATGCTGATGATGACTCCGCTGTTCAGTTTATTCTCTGCCAATCATACCAAATGGACAATTGCCAGAGAGTTGGAGAAAGAACTTGTCACTGCCATCTATAAGAAGGGTCCAAGTCCATCCGCCAGAAAATTATCGCCCAGTAGGTGGATCGCATTGCCTGTAAGAAAATGGAGCAGCATCATTCTAGCACACATTTCCAAACTATCTGGGCAAACGACGTTATTAATGACCACTTACACGGGTTTCCAGAAAAAAATCAGGCGACACTCAATCTACTTGAGACAGTCGCATGATTTGGTCGCAAGTGTTTAAATAGGAGCAGCCAATTGGACTCTTGCTGCTAGCTTCATCAAGGGTTGCGATAAAGTCCCACATCATAGCTCGTACTTTTAAAGCTACATCACTAACGGTATCCGAGGAAATATACTGAGATGGATCCAATCTTTCCTTAACAAACGGGGGCTCACATCCGGGAAACAGGTGAACAATAGGGCACTCGATTCAGTTGGACTCTTCACGCAACCATGTAGTGCCAGCGCTTTATTCCGTTGTTTCTATGGAGCCCGACTATGATACCTGGCGACTATATTACTTCACACCGGTGTGAAAGCAACCAAGTCAGGGGGGGGGGGGGGGGGGGGGGGGGGGGGGTGGGGGGGGGGGGGGGGGGGTGGGGGGGGGGGGGGTTGGGGGGGGGGGGCGGCGTGAAAAGGAAAAAGGTGGGGGAAACATAGTCCGGGCTCGCATAGACGTTAACGGAATAAGGCGTGTAAACTATGTTGCGTGAAAGTAGTCAGCTGATTGAGTGCTCTCCATCCTTATCTGTTTAGCCGGACTGTGAGTACGGCGGACCATATTCTTCCACACCGGGACTGCAATATGTTGTGTCATGGAACTCATCTCTCCCAATGGCCATCAAACACTTTTCCCCGTTTATATAGATGATATCGTGATACGTGAATTGAATATCGTGGCTGTTTGTCAGATGATAGTATTTGTTGTAATCCGTGTATATAATACGTCTCTTACAACAAGACCTGCAACACTGTATTAAATGGGTAGACACATATTAGCGCCTCAAATGCCAACTCTACAATCACCCTGAAAACCAAACCTAGTCTCCACAAATACCGTGTCGATAACACGCCATAGAGCACACATCCACAATAAATACTCTAGTTCGTTAATATAGCCAGTGACCTATCCATTGAACGCCGCATCTGCCATACATTTAATTTAGGCCTGCTCTACTCTAGGGATCATTAGACGAATTTGGAACTTTGTCACAAGCCATCAAGATTTACACGCATACCAAATGGTTAGTTAGGGAGCGGTCCTTGTTATTTATGCCATGGGGGAATGGCGGATTTCAACTTTTTTTCGCAAACATTTTCCGCTTCGCCCCCGCGTTGCCGTTCAAAACTTTCACACTCACCCTTGATCATGCGATTTCCCCATTTCAAGTTCAGGTTCCCCTCTCTCTCGTTGGATGAAAATTTCACTTTCCCCCCCTCTTTTACAAAAAATTTTCGGGTTCCCCATCAAACATCCACCCCCCTGTCGTAAATAATGACCCCACCCTTAATCCCCAATTGGAGTACGCAACAGCAAAACATCTAATCTCTGGAATCTGCTTAACGCCAGGCAGTTCGTTACATCTGAGGTGTCTATGACCGCTCACCTCTACTCCAGCAACTTGATTTGGACCAATTAGCCAACAAAGACTTCTGCATCCATGCACCGTGTAGCTTTATAATCTTTAACAAAATTGTTTGAGTTACAATAATTATGGTCTTAAAAAAATATACTAATTTGTTGACTTTTTACATCAAAGTTAAAGCGTAGTCTTGAAATGTTCTGTTCGAACAGCCTCACAATATCTAATAAAATGATGATTTATCACTGCGTCTTATTCACGGAGTTGATGTGACATATTTTGTTGAGGCCCTACTCCCTGTCGACCTTCATGATGACATAAAATGGCTGAGAATTTGCATCAGTCGTGAGCATCAAACACTTTGTATGGAAAGAGAAAGACTGCTCTACACAATGCGGCTTGAGTCCAAACCTGACAATCATAATCAAAATGAAACACATGTACTGATAACACAACCTGTTTCCCGGACATCACATAATTGCACATTGACTTAATGGAATCGTAAGAAGGAAACTGTTCTACTTTGGGACGAACGGAACTGAAGTGCGCATGCGGTAATTCTAATGGGTATTTGGTGCACTCAAAAATAAACCATAGACCATTTGCACGATCCCCATTATACATCTCGTATTGTGCCCATTTCCATCCGGGAACTTGTACCAGCCTCAAGTCGGCTAAACACATACGGTTAAGAGCGTAAAGAGAACACCAGAGAACTTACCCTATCTGTGACGTTGTACTATAGTTGTGTAATCGTCCGACAGGTGACAAGTAGGGCACAGTTACGATCGAAAATATCACTTTTTGTCGTGAATTTCAACACCAGTGCCTCGATTGTTTTTCGTTCCTTTGAATATTCTTCTACATTTTTGTTTGTAAACATAACCTGGTACAAGTGTCCGGATTGAAATGGAGCACAATACGGGATGTATTATGGGGATCGTGCAAATGGTCTATCGGCCACTTGCACATTGACTAAAATGTATGCAAACGTAAGTATATGACACCAGACACGTAATCAATGAACTCGTTTTAGTACGCATGCATACCATAAAAATGGCAGGAGGTATGTCATCTACTAACTTTTGTGAATTCGCACTAAATAAACAATTGCCAACAATATTGACCATATTTTAATGTATTATATACGTATCGATAATTTTAGTTTCGCACCATTGATGAATGCCCGCGGGATGATCAATGAACTATATGTCTTAAGAGTTTTGTTCTGTTTGTTGTTTTTTGTCAACACCTAGCTTCTTGATTATTACAGGTTTTCCAAGGCCAAAATATATATTTTATTTAAATATTGAACTTGGAATATGCCTTTCTTTTGCTTCAAATTTGGTAAAAATTGGACATTCCTTCGCAAAGTTGTGATTATTTTGTTCGTCAAAGCCAGCGGCAAAGTCATGAATATCGTATGTATCTCCTTTTTTTTTAATTCCTTTGTATATTGTATTGTTTTGTGTTGATTTTGGGGGTAATAATTTAGCATTTTAATATGATTTCTGTAATAATTATTGTAATATATTGTATTTAACACTTAAGTGACCAAGGGGTTTTTCACTCCCGTTTGTGCCCAAGGGTGGGGGGGGGTTTTCCATTGGACCCCCCCTATGAAACCACTTTCCCTAGGAATTTCTGCACGCAAATTTATACCACATGTGAAGGTTCATAAGACAACCCCAAATCATCAACAAAATATGAAATTTGTTATTTTGGCTGCAAATTAGGGGCAAAACATTGTTTTCAAAACACGCGAAAATTGGGAAAAAAGACGGAAAATTCAAATGAGCCTTGCCGTTACAACAAACCAAACATTTTGAAAACTTATTTTATGTTTGATATTATTCTAGAAGATCCCAAATTACATATATTTACCACAAAACTGCAGTTTTAGGGAATCCTGTATTTTTTACGAGTGTTGCAAAATACATGTCTTTTTCCCCTAGAGTTTTACCGAACGTTGTTGGCAAACATCCTGAGAAATTGTTTGTTTTTCAGCACATAAAGGGTAAAGTTTTTTTTAAAGTTCCTAATAATTGTTTACTTAATGTATGTGTGAACTATATCACAAATAAAATTTGCTTTGGTTCTTGGTTTCTTATTCTTATTTTAAAAATATTCTGAAATGACTTCCGTTAGTGCCCAAGGGGGGGGGTTCCATGGGACCCCCACTAATTAACTATTTAACCGCTTGGCCGATTATAATTATTTTGGTATGAAAAGAAGCGCATTTAAAAGTCAGACAATTACAAAAAATTTCGGCGCAAAAATCCCACGCGTAAAGCGGCCAGCGCGAAAACAAATTTGGGGGTCCCTAGGAACCCCCCCTTGGTCACTTAAGTGTTAATATGCTAAATACTTTTAACCAAAGTGTATTCTTCATTATATGATAATTTGACTTTAAGAAACTTAATTGGCTAATTAATGATTGTTAATTAATTAGAAATTTTTAAAGGACTAAACTTTAAAGGCCGATATATCAAAATGGTTATTTTGGCGAGATATCCGTGCTTGGAACATGATTTCTCAAAAAGTATAATAGGTACCACCTTCAATTTTCACTGAAGCTTGCCCTTTAGATAAACTTCAAATTGAAAAGCTTTGTTCTCATACCCTGAGAACATGCTTGCGGTTAAGGAAATAAAAATCAATAATTATGAAAATCTGAATTTGACCTTTGACCTCTGATTACCCCCACTAAATTCCATGCAATTAACTTCTCTGTAGTTCAGATTGAATTTATGCCTTATTGTCTTAATTTACTTTTGTTTTCATTCCAATTAAATATGTACTTTTTAAGATAAGATGTTCCAAGGCACATTATGTTGAAAATTCGCCAAATCCAGCATGGTTGCCATTGCCATGGCAACGGGTCACGTGACCGAGATTTTTGTAATTGTTTTTGAAAGAGATATGTTCAAGGATTATATTCAACCTGATAATAAGCAAGTACTTATAGCTAAATTAATATTTCAGCTTTTAGGTTCAGGACACTGAAGCCGGGGGGTGACTTTTCCACCGTAACGTTCACTGGCCCGATCGCAATAGCCTCGTCCACATCAGCCACCAATATTTTACCGGAAGTGTTCAAAATTTTGGTATCAGAAGAAAGCTACTATTTTTCTCATTTACCCTGTGAAATCGTAGAGCCAAAGGACGTTTGGTTTGGAAGTTATGAGCGAAAATATGCGACATTTTGGTCGACCAATATTAATTTTACACAGTACTGGGGCTTATAAAATCACGTTTTTAGCTCTCGCATCAAAACGGATTGAAATATCGGCGCGAAACTTTACAGATGGGGTTTTGGAGTGAAGGCCAGTCTATCAAGATGAAAACTTCATATCCTCAAATCAGGCCATCCCCCTTTAAAAATAATATTATTAATATTTTGAAGGAGCCTGTCCAGCGCAGGCAACATCCGTATTACTAGAACCACGTTCTAACCACTAAAAAATTAAGGTGGAAGAGCGTCCGTCCGTGTCTCAAACCCCCGATTAAAAACTAAACATATCAAAACATGCCCTACTATTTCCTAGGGTTTTATCCCATCTATTTGGGACAACTCCTGTTTAGAGGATAGAGTACATGAAGAAAGGTTAGAATTCAGTTGTCCGATTGTAAATCCATACATAATAAAAGTTTGGATTCAGTACATGTGAATGGATCGCAAATGAGGCAAACTGGTGGCCAGGGATTGTCCTTGCAAAAGTTATAATTGATATTTAAAAATGAAGAAGAAGAAGAGAAGAAAAACCAGTTGAAACCTGTTTTGTTGTTTGAAAATTGATTGATGATGAAACCAGTTAATATCTATAAAGTGAAGGAGAACTTAAACAAATGGAGCGACAAGTACACAAGAAGCCATTGATGAATGTGAGCGTTGGCCGTCACCTTCGATTTGCGGGCGACATTGACTTGATTACAACTCCCTCGAAGAACTTCCAAGATGTAGACTCCCTCCTGGGCAAAGCAGCAGCAGCCTTTGGGAAACAAGCACGGAACATATCAGATCATGGTCGGTAACTGCTTGGAGGAAATTGGTTCATCTCTATCTTTGTTGGGATCAATGACATCATTAAAAAGCTGCTCTGCCACACCTACCCTGTAAAAACACGTCTGTTGTTGAATATGAAGAAAGATCAACTCAGGGATAGAAGGTGGTAAAAAAATGGTTAGGTTATACCAGTTAATCCAGGTCCAGAGGTCGACCCAATTAAATTGTCTCATGCATGTTGCATTGCATTATGAACATGCAAAATGTTTTTCGTGACCACTAAGTGGTTGCTGGACAAGAATGCCCACCAAGATAATCCATCGTGCACAAAGCTCAACAAACGCGTTGATGAGGCTTTACAAAATATATACAAACGGATTGAAAAAGACACAAAAACAGTTACTTGGGAGTATTGTGTCTGAAGCAGCAAACTTTTTTTTTTCTTTCCCAACTACAATTATAATATTGGCACATCATATTGTAGCACCCATGTCATAAAGTTTTAAAATCATGTAAATTGTGCTCTGGTTACCATGGGTAACGACGCAAGGCTTCTGATTGTAGAACACGAACGGAGTAACTAATAACCCAAACCACGGTGTGAGACGAAATTATTTGGGTATGATGTGCAAGGGCCAAGTACGCAGAGGAATCAGGAAGACGAATTTGAATGTCGTTTTGTATGGCAACGGTATCAGCAAACACATCATTTTATGCGTAATTGAATTTATAACATTTATTAAAACTTTCATGCGTAACTCGCACGTTATTTGCATGGGTGCCAAATGTGTGTGATAGGATTTCCCATTCTTTAGTTACGTTCGTCGCTTGTGAGTTTGTGTATTTTTCAACGAAACGAGTTATAGATCCCGAAAACATGTACACAATAGAGGCGCTTTTGATGTGAAATAGGAATTTTTTAACTTTGTATTTATTTTAATAATTAGTAATGAAAAAAATAAGCGAATAGATGCATTCATCGGTAGAGTTTATTTTTTATATTTTTTTTCAAATGGAAAATTGATATAGAAGACAGGGTGGAGAGAACAATAAATACATAAGAAATCCCTGAAAACCAAGTGCACTTAATTACATTAAATGTTGTGGAAAAAAACATGAGTATTGATATATTGAATGCCAAAATAATGCATTAAATTAAATATTTATAAATCTTTTTAATGTCCTAAATAAAACCCTTTTAAATTGTCACCATACTAAACTATAGAAGATGATGCATTTTGGGGAAACTGCCCGTACCACGCTTACTTTGATCAGCATTATATCGGGTAGAAGGGAACCAAATGCCCGATTTTGCGATCACATTAAAAGCTTTATAGTTCTACATTATACGCAAGTTACCCATTACATCACATATTCATTCAATGTAAAGGAACCGTTTTTAATCATATCCTAATAGCGGGAATAGAATATCTTTTTAGGACAATTCAACATTACCGACCCTTGACATAATACTAATTCTCACCAAACTGAGGAGACGTTATTTTGGTCAAAAACGTACAGGGTCAAATGCGTTTGGCTGAAAGGGAGATAACTTTTGACCTGGGGTTTAAACCAGAGTTAGCCCTACATAAGTGGACTCTTTTCTTCTAAAAAATACTTCGAAAGTTATATGTCACGGTGAGAAAAAATTCATCAAGGATGGGCCGGAACTGCCATTCATGAGGAATTTTCTCGCACGTTACAAAGGTTCCACTCATGTAGGACTAACCCTGGTTTAAAACTAGGTCTTAAGGTTAGACTCCTTTCAGAACCAGACATTGTTGTCAGAAACCAATGATATGATCCAAAAAAAATTGTAGGTGACGAAACCTAATCAGCATGAATTGAATATAAATACGTTTTCACCATTTACCATTGATAATTCGTCATTATAAGTGTTGTGTCATATTATTATGTTATTATTATATAAGTATTATTATATATAGTATATTATTAATTTTTATGGGGAAGTATATTTAAACTATATTATTGTGAATTGTGTTCTATATCATTATATTGTTGCTATTGTTGTTTACTATTAATAAACACACAGACATACTTTTTTTAAAAACTTATCATTGGATTTTAATCAGATGATTACACACAGGTGGCGATTGATGGTTTGGAATTACCAAGCGTTTTTTTCAGACAAGTTGCGCGGTCAATGCAACCGAATATTTCGTAACAACAAAAATAGAGTCAATGCGACGTAGATGCCAAGTCGCTGGAGATGTTGTAGGGATTACAAAATGCTTGCTCGAATGAAGAAACGGAGCAGTTAACCATTAAGGAAAGGGACCAAGACATTGTGAGAATTTCTACGATTATGAAGTCAGAAGCAAAATTTAATTGTCACTAAATGTCCTCCATTATGGACAGAAATAGTTATCAAATCTCGCTGTCATGACCAAACCAATGAAATGCATGTTTATGGACAAAAATGGTGTCAAAACTACGAAACCATTTAGGTGCAATAGACCATGGTAACAGACTGGTAGACATCAATGTGTGGACGTTGACAACTCTCCACCCAGCCAGTGTTACAAGAGCAGTCATCCCAAAAAGAGGGTCCGCGGACTCGTATGTGCTATGCGTTGATACATGCCCACATCCTATGAAAATCAATTTCGATACGACGCTGGTTGACTCTTATTTATACCCGATTGAACATTGTTAACGCGATATTTAAAAACCCCTCATTGTCGCTTGTGAGACAGGGCAAAAAAGATTTGCCGTCAAAAGGTTTACGATGGACCACGGTGAACGTGGTCTTCAAAATTATGTGGCAGGTTTCGCTGCAATTAAAAAACGTGGATTCTCTACTTGAAATTGCCGGTAGGCGAGGTCCTCCGATTACAGTTTGGAAAACCGGTAGGACGATTGTTTACCGGCTGGTTGTGTTAACGGGGTAGCAAGATCGCTCAGGTTCCCACCGAACCCTACTGGAAAATTTCGAGCTTTGTTTGTTATTGGAAGTTGCCACAGGCACATTCATATTCTGTAGGGCTCAACCGTCATCAGGGTTGTGTTTTATTGATCAAATCAGTAAGATATCTCAAACATAACTTAATGGTCGACCAATTTCAAATCAAGCGTCAGAAGACATAAAAGATCTGTGGACGAATGTAAGATATGATAATGCACTATACAGGCAATTTACTTCGCAATTATTGACCCATATTTCAACCTAAAGTTATAAAGACCACCTTAGTAATGGAACGACTTGCCTTTTAAGGAACGTGAGTTCCTCTCGTCTTGTGAACACGATGGACGATGGTCATTACAATTGCATGGGACGCTGGTTTTACCGTATCCTCAGGATTTCATCAAGTCAACATATCGAATCAAAAACAGGTTTATCTCCAAAGGCAGTTAACTTATCTTAAACCAGACCGATACTATATTTCGTTAAATATAGTTTAAAAGAGATACAAATACACAGTAGAAATTGTCTTATTATGTGGCGAATGTCAAATCTACAGTACTCCAGTGTGAAATGGTTGTTTTGAATGCCAGTGATACCATGTAACGGAATCCGGTTATGTTTCGGCGCTTCTAATAGTGAAAGTGATTTTGTAATGTTTACCAGATGGAAAAATACAAATTTGCTTTTCACCAAACCTGAGAAACACCACAGAGTCAATTCCATATCGATCATCTCTGGTGGTCTGGATGGCGTACACCATTTGCAATGAGTTGTCTATCTATGTTTGGTGAAATTGGTGACTTTGGCAACAATATCAAATTAAAGGAACTCGTAAGTTCGGTTGGGCTATCATGTCACTCTGTGTAGCGTTGTTTCTTGCTCAAGTTTTAACAATTTTGTCTGATAAGATACCACTCTCTGATGCAGCTTGTGTTACATATGCCGCAGTGACTCATTATTCGTGGCTTTCTGCATTTACATGGTCAACAATATCAGCTGTCAACCTAATTCACAGGTGTCTCCTATTTTCTTTTTCTGCTAAAACAATAATATTCATTCTAAGAAAATATAATTTTTTACCCCCCCCCCCTATAATAATAATAATAATAATAACAAGTCATAAATAATATATATAAATATTATGTATCCCTTAAGTCCCTAGAGGAAAATTAGTACCAACCTGACCATCACCGCAAAAAAAGGGGGTAGCGTTATCTGTCTTGTTAGATCTAGGAACATTTTCCCACTAAACACGGGTCCGCTCTGTGATTTTTGAAATGAAGGAGGAAAAAGGATGGCATATATACTTTTAAAGCATGCTTTTTAATCTCTCTCTCTCTTTCACATACACACACACACAGACACACACACACACACACATCTTGATAGATATCATTATATTCCCAAATATTCTACATTAGTAATTACCCTATATTTCCAATTCGTCCTATTATGGTATGGCATACTGTTTGCGATAGACATACGTTTGAAATTTGGATGTAGGCCTATGGAAATCTTTTGCTCGACTGCCCACATTTCACTAAATTGTATTTCCACATATTAATATTACTCTATTTATGTCCCTTATTTAATATTAAACATTTTGAAATATACATCTTTCTGTATATCGAACACATGCCTACCGTATTTATGCAAACAGTTACCCTTTTAATTGTGACCATTTTGTTCTACTTTGAGTTACATTGAAACGATTTTAGGTTCAATGTAATTCAAAATTACATTGATTACTTTTGATGAGGAAAATAATTTTCATAAGGAGGATGGTCCATACAATCATCCCTCCCTTCTCCATCTTAAAAATGACAAATTTCCGCGCACTTCGCGATTTTTTCCCTAATTTGAATTACGAATTTTACGATTTTAGGCTCTAATGGCAAAATTCTTACCGCGCTTTGCGCGCATGTAAAATAATATGTTGTCAGCAAAATCGTTTTCTTTCATAAATTCCAATCAACACCATTCTTCCTAGAGACATGGTCCCTCCAATGTCAAAAACAAATTTTCGCCACTGGTCATGCGCGTTATTGCCTTGTCAAATTCAGTGGTAGGACTTAAAATCATCAGGCTTTTTGCTTAAGCATATTCCAGAGCTAAATATCAATGAATTTTAATCCGCTTTCAGTCCGTGTTATGTATTCATACCACACAAAAATAATTACCATTTAAAAAAGATCGTAAAATGTATATTTCAACTTAATCCTATTTTATTTTCCTCCGGTCTATTTCTATGGTTTTCAAGCTCAGATCTTAAAATGTTGGTTAACCTGTCCCACATTTTTTTCTATCAAGGTAAAATTTTGTGAGGCTAAGGTTATGATAACAAATCATAGTATGTATTTATTAATTTTTTTTGTCTCAATATTTGGCTAAAACAAAATGAGGGTTGGAAACTTCTCCTAGGTTTTTGCTTGTACAGCCTGGTCTCAAAATGTGCAAGTGAAAAGCACCATCTTTGACATTAGACAATACTGTTGTGACATGATGCCTACTCCCGTCAAGGGCACAGTCTTAGCTTTCGAATTTCCGTTTGTTCCCTAGATTTTGTTGTGATTTCCAAACCAAAGACGAATTTTAAGAGTCATAAAGTCATCCTTATCCAGTATCTTTTCCATATACAACACGTCCAAGCTTGTTCTTCCACTTATTTTTTCTCTGACCTGTTTTTGTAAGCACCTGAAAACAATACGCCTCGCGGCCGCCATCTTAATTTTCATTCCAAATTTCATTAATTTTGTATTTCGTTGCACTTGCAACCATAGACTGATTTTGGTCTATTTTTTAGCCCGAGTACTTCCTTAACATTATCTCTCATATCATACAACGCTAAATGTTTATCATATATGAACAAACCGTGTTTGTAAGTCCGAAACCATATTAAAATTGAAGAAAGGGACTTACTGATATGAATGAGGAGCTTATCACTCTTCAAGGTCATACTATACTAGTGAGCATTGTTTACATTATCATTTCTAATGCTGTTCTTTTATTAAATGTACTGGTGGTCTTCAGGTATTTTGGATAATAACATTCCTCCTTCAATTTCCTTAAATGGCACCATTGTGATTTTACCCTTTTTTTGTCGTTAAACTAAACATATCTTGAGATTACAACAATCAATTGAATAGAATAAACGCCATTTTGAAAAGCAAGACTGCGCCCTTGACGTTGATTACCTTAGTATTTTCTACGGATGGCGGCTTTTTTCGCTTGCACTTTTTTTTGAGACAGACTGTAAATTTTTCATGCATTGGATACATTTGCCATACTGTTCTTAAACCATTTTTATTTAGAAACCAAAAGCACTTGTAACTATTTTCTATCAACTTTTACAAGAGCGGGAGCTTGTAAAGACAATTATGTGCGTTTCGGCTTTGCGCGGAGGAGGACAACCCCCCGCACCCATCCCTGGCTGCATTCCTTCGCAGCCACATGTCCCACATTTTGGCTGACCCCACAGTATTGACACCTCGGATCCCCCACTGTGTAACATAATTAGAGTCACCTAGCAAACATGTGGTTAACCCCGACCTTTTTTCGCCAATCATGCAAGAAACTTATTTGGATTTATTGGCAATAATGGGACCACAGTAAGTATGCACATGCTATTACTCAAAAAAATAAGAAAGAAATACAAAATTGTTTTTAAAATTTAATTGTTTAGATATTAAAATCTTCATTTAGTAGCATTTTTTGCATTTTACACAGTTACACAGTATAGTATAACATAGGCAGTGTCAACACCCTCACCCCCCCCCCCCCCGCCTTCCAACTTCGACGTGACACCCTGACCTCCATTAAGGTGGTACCCCTAGCTCCATTTTTGTCGCTACAAAAAACCACAAAGTATAATGTACAATACATAGATCAATAATCGTTTACGTTTTTGTGCGACCGGGAATTATCCGTTGGTGGCTACCCCCCGGGTCTGACGTGGGTTTTCAAGCACCAAACGCTCTGAGTATAAAAACTAGTAATTTCCCATCAGGGGTCGGATATCTCAAACTGTTTTTGGTGAAAAAATGAAATTTCCTATTGTACACTGTGTTCATAATATCCTGACATGCTAACTACTATAACGTCATTCAGAAGTAATTCCAAGACATTTGGTACTCATTTTGGGGTCATAGCTATCATTGGTGCAAAATGCAATGTCTGTATTATTTCGTATAACTGTTGGTTCCTCTCTCCCGAGAGGGGGGGGGGGGGGGGGAGTCGGTTTTCTACCCTACAAGATAAAATCCGCATTGCTACCCCTACCCCCTACCATCAGTTGCTAACCTACGCCCCTATCTTTTTTCAGTAGACTAAGGTTATGTTTTCCAAAACATTGTTAAAGATAGGTTTGTGGAAATTCTAAGGATTACTCAAGGGAATTTTAGCACTAAACAAGCTCAAAAAAGTAAGGCCCCCCCCCCCCCCCCCCGACAAATGTGCATTTTTCTGGACAAGTCGGCTCCTTAACACGCTGTACCAAAAAGTAATGTACACGGAATGTTACACTTTAATCGGCACAAAAGTTTCGCACAGCAGTTGACCTCTCTCTGAACGACGTCTATATTAAATTGATGACAAATAAAAATGCCCTGTTTTGCATAGGCGTTTTAAACATTCGAGAAAATCAAGTTTTAAAAAGATTTTTTTGTTAATATTCTTTTTCCCCTATACTGACATCCGAATTCCCATAAATTTGGTTAAGCCAACATGATACTTAAAGTTTTTGCTTTCCATTGGTAATAAATTAAGTGCCAACATTCCGATTATGACGTCACTATGACGAAATAAGTTGAGGAAAGTATAAAATATGGCTATTTATTGGGGGGGTGGAAAATTGGCTATTCTGCATAATTTCCCCGACTCAAAAAATGTAGCACTAAAACTCTCTGAGTATAAAACTAGTCATATTCCATTAAAGAGAGCAAAAAACCGTGTGAAATAGGATATTCCAAACTTTATTGGTGAAAAAAAACGCATTTTCCCCGCTATTCTACACTGCTTATCTATGAAAATTGACAGTTATGGGCTGACATGTGAACTTTATCACGTCAGCCTGACGTAAATGCTAGGTAGGTTGGTACTCGGTTTTGGTACAATAGAAATAGATGACCCTGCTATCCATTGGTACCATATCAAGTGTCCTTTAGTATTCCTGCGTTGTACTAGGCATGTGGTACTTCTCCGTTTGGGATTTTCGTCGATTGTTTACAATCCTATGCACGAAATGGCCAGACTTTTAATTCGTCACAAATTTAATAAGTTACGTTCTTTCATGGAGAATATTAAATATGTGTGATTTATTTTGCACATCAACATGTTACATTGCAGTGAAACAGTTTCACATTTTTTGTAACATGTTAAGGGCCTAACTTTTCCAGAAAATCAACCTTTGTCCGGGGGCTTATATTAAATTTTGAACTGTTTAATGGCCATCAAAGTCCCCAGACTTGAAGCCAAATAACGTTCTCTTTGCCCATCTCAAAAAAGACACAGACAGGAAATAAAAAATACTCTTTAGCAGCTGAATCCTGATCGAATCGACGATTAAGGTCATGTCAGAATATATATCAACAGGATGCGGCCGATGAGTCTGAAGTGTGGCTTTGATAGGCAGCAGAGGCCAAACCGTTACTGAATGAAAGAAAACAACACAACAACAACTACCATCTCCATAAAAACCCCTTATCTTAAAAAAAATGTAATTGGAAGCTGGCAACATTTTTTCGCTTAGTTGACTCTAATTTTCTGCAATTTATTGTATTTCGCAGAAAAACAACAAACAACCAAACATTTTTTTTTTTGCTTGACCTCTAATGTCTCCATTACAATTGTACGTTTTAGCAAATTACAAACATAACATGTTTACATTTGTAAAACTGTGAAAGTTTAATTGAAGTGAGTCAAGATCTTAAAATCTTTAAAACTTAATTTCTCGATTGTAAAACCTATGCAATAGACGGCATCTTTAATTCGTCATCATATTTAATAATGACACATAACACGTCTTTCAGGGCGACTTTAACTGTTGTGTGATTTTTTTTTTTCACATTAATGTGTAACCTTTCAGTACATTTTACAACATTCCTTGTAACGGTTTAAGGAGTCTTTCAAGAAAAAAAATGTCAAGAGTGGGACGTATGTTCGTTTCAAACTGCTTATCTTTAGAATTAGAAGAGTGTTCAATCTCCATTCAGGGGGAGGGTACAGCACATTTCAAAGTATAGACCTCATTGTAAATGCAACCGTTTACTCAGAGTTTCATGTATAATAGCTCACTTACGATCAGCACTGGGTATCCGATCTTTAATTCCGTCTGAAGATCGGGTACCCAATATCGTTACCAACCTTTAATCAGGAATAACTGCACGATATACTATTTATATTTGCATTGAATTTAATCTGTAATCATAAGGAGCCATTTTTGTGTGTTGGAACCACAATTTCTACAACCCCCACCTCAAATTTGAGCGTTTTGTATTATCCTGAAACGATCATATTTGCTCCTATAAAATCAACTGACAATTAAGTGGATGACATTTTTTAAAGCTTTTCCCATGATATCTAGTGAACTTTAAACTAGTTACAGTCTTAAGAATCGCGCAATGCACCTTTTACGGAATATGCTTAGTTTTTTATTGTTGTCTTTGAATTATGTTAATAACGAAGTTTTTGTTGGTTCTCTCTCTTCTTGTTTTTTATTTAATTTCTTCGATTATGTACTTACTCCACTGGGCATGGACCAATAGAGAACATTTTTATCTATCAAGTTTTCGGTTGGTCTTTACCGATGCTTTCTATCGTTGTAATACTGATTCTTCATTCGTGAGTGCACAAACTTGGGATTTATGCTACGGTGGAGATTCGTGTGTTTGGTAACCGCTGTCCAAGTTAACCTTTACGGCCTTTGGGAAGTGCCTGTTGCTTTCCCATTTTCAACAACATGGTCCTTATTGATGCAACACTAATTGCACTATAGAAATCTAAACCACGCTCGAATATATTGCAGAATAAAAAAATGAATGAAAGGCATATAGACTGATGTTACTTTGTTAATAAAAGGTAGGGGTGCAACTAATAACATGTCTTCTACTAAATCTTAACATATTTTACGTTAAAAAACATTTAAAACATTATTAAAAAAATCGCTTATTTAATGATACATAAATACGCATTTTAAGAGCATTCTCGTTCGCAGGTATAGTTTCCTCCTAGCCAATTTTCAAAATACTGTGCAAAAATATCAACTTTTGAAAATTGGGGGCCGCTCTTCAAAAAAATTCCTGTTTTATTGGCTTAAATTCACATCTCCTAGCCTCGTCCTTTTCTATGTCATTCCCTCTCTCTCGAACGTGCACATGACACTCCAGAGTACCTTTCGGTCTTCGATTCAAATTCGATGATTCTTTATCTCACCCTTTTTGTTTTGTTTTGAAAGAAACGTCGTTTACGGATAAGAAAATGTTATGAGTTTGCCAATGGCTACTCCCGATTTAAAATTAGCATGTATCGGAACCTTAAATTACATAAGTTAAAACATGTTTACCTTGGTTTTGTTGTAATTTGTTATTTAAACATCATGGACTATCAGTGATTTGCGAAATCAGAAAATCGAAAAAAAATCACCAAAAATCAGATTTTCGCATGTCTGTAACAAGTATAGGTATCCTAACATACCCTACAAGTGCTACGTCTGAAAGCAACCTAATAACGACATAATAGAATATTTCAGTCATTACTGTCCGTACGGACACTTACTGCAACACATAACTAAATGGAAATTCATATCTTTTAACACTGCTGTTTTTTACCTTTTCTGTAATTTTTCAGTTACAAAAAATTAACAAGTGAATTCTATAGACTTATCCTTCACTTTTAAGCTATTTCTGCAAATTTCAATATTTTTTTTTCTTTTTTCAGTGAATCACTGATAGTGGCTTTGAAACGTGTTGGCACAAAACTTAAAAATCGTACACGTGTCTGAATTTGAAATTGCTTTTTTTAAATATTACCAATTGGCGTTCAGCCATTCAGGAAAAAATAGTTTGCTATACCTCAAATCTTAGGTCGTAACGTATGAAACTCTAAGCGTTTCGTTTTTGAAGCAAATGTAAAGGATAAAAAAGGTCAAATGTCACGACAGAGGTCACGATACATATCAAACTAACCCCAACAATTCCCTGCTAAAACAAGTACTTCAGGAGGGTCTAGTCATTTGCTCAAAAAGATTAATCCACATCCATCTCAAATACTGTTGTATCTTTATTTAGCCTTGTTCTAAGCGCTCTAACAACTTTATTCACTGGTTCACACGTCTGATACAAATAATGCCACAGATCATATTAGGTAGAAATCATTCGAGGATTGGAGCATACCCCCCCCCCCCTAAAACTAAAGAAATAGCAACACCATGGCAAAAATTCATTTTATCAAGCACCTAATTTGATGGCTCCAATTCCACCTGGCCTATGTTCCATGCTTGAAGCCTTCCAATAGCAAGTTCAATAAATTCCACTCGGGCTGTCGGCCTGAGTAGCATAGCCACTGCACCTGACCACAATATGTATTTGTGATTTTATACCCCCCTAGCAGGCTCCTATTGTCCAGTGTGGGCACAAAAGACCACCAGATATCCCAATTATTTTTTGTATTGAATCTTTCTCTAGACAGGGTTACTATTCATGCTAAAGCCTCATTTCTTAAACCAATGTTCAAAATTTGAGAATAAATGTCAATAAAAAAAATAGCAAGTTGGTCCGCTTCTTAGCAGACAGCCTTGAACAAGGCTTATATATTTGAATGGCTTTTTTTTTCGTATGATACAAGAATATATTCACTCGCTAGAATTTTACATTCGAAGACGAGTACATATTTTTCTAGCGAGTGCAATATTCTTTATCATACGACAAAAAGCCTTCAATATTGTTATTATTTTAAATATCAGGCTGACCAACCAAACCTTTCGTTGGCAGTGCTATTCCACTGAACGATGTGCTTCGTTGATGTCATTCCAAATGCCCGAATTGCGATACAATATTCAAAAGAATATTGTATTGCATCCGGGAACTTTTACCAAAGCTGTAGAATACAAAGATTTCTTTGTACCACTCAAGTCCTGAATATAATAATAATAATCTTATTGTGTTGATAGATTGGGGTCAAATGTAACGTAACCGGAAGTAGCTGCCATTTTTCTGATTTATTAAATATTTAAATGAAATGAAATTTAACTAACAATATAAAACTGACAAATGTGATTTTGTTTTCATTTCATTTCAGGTTTTTTCTGTATAGGGCCTTTGCTGGATACTTTTATGTTCCTTGCCAGCGCAGTAGACCTCCGAGATCATAAGGGTGGATAGCGCTCATGTTTCTTCTTCTTACAGGAGTTCACATATTTTCTCTTTCTCCTTCGGATATAATGACAAGACGCGTCAATTGTGGAAACGCCCCGATCAACATCTGAAGATCAGCTGCTGAGTAGTATAGTGTCAATTAAAGTAGGCTTTGTGGACTCATATTTTAATAATATATTATTTTCGAGCTATAATATTCGTTAGAGATTAAGATAAACATACTATACAATACTAAGATAATATATAGCTAAAATCGACCCTAATATAATCAGACGTCACCCTTGGACATTAAAGCAATATTAGCCATTTTTTGAAGAGCGCCCCCAATTTTCAAATTTGATCTTTTGCACAGTTACGTTGGTAATGTCTAGGAAACTATACCTGCTAACTAGAATGCTAAAAATGCGTATTTAATCACAAATAGCGATTTTGTAATTAAATTGGTATCCCAGATTGGACTTACGCGGCAGAGCTGGAAATGCTACGTTTATGTCCGTCCTGATGAATAGTGCCACCTCGAAAAATAACCTCTAACTTGGCTTGCCTGACTATTAAAAACCAACTATGGATGAGTGTAGACACACGTACATGGCGCATTTCCCGGCTATTTCACATTGGCTGCCGTTTCCATCCAGCAGCCGTTGTATTATTATCGGGGATCCCCGATATAATTATTCTAGTACAAAATTCCTTCGTTTGTGACGACATAGACATTTTCGAGCTTAAAACCTTCCAAGTTAAGGTTACTTACTAGCCAGTTAACCAATGCAATCGTGTAAGAATCTCCAAATTTTTGAAAAATTGGGGGCTCTCTTCAAAAAATTTGGCTAATTGCTTTAAAAAAGGAAAAGCAGCGATAAGTTCAGCAGAGAAACAAAAAGGTATGGAAATGCATTTGTTAGCTTATATTAAAGACAATATGTACAATTCCATATAACCATTGTAATGTAGGAACAAAAACTCCAAATAGTGAAAAAATGCAGTATTTGAGCATTACGCTTAAAATCCGGGATATTTACAGAGAAAAGACTTTTTTGATCCCCGTTGGAATGTTGATACGCACGTATAGAAATTACAGAATTCAGAAAATTTTACTACTGCCTTGTCTTTACACTTAAGTGACTGGGGGGGGGTGGTTCCTATGGACCCTCAAATTTGTTTTCGCGCTGGATGCTTTACGCGTGTGGGATTTTTTTTTTGGTCGATTTTTTTTTTGCATTGGTCTGACTTTTTAAATGGCGCTTCTTTTCATAACAAAAAATTAAAACCTAAGCCGTAATGAGTACTAGTGAGGGTCCTAAACGCAACTAACGGAAGTCGTCTGCGTATATTGTTGAAAAAAAATCGAAGACTATTGCCATTTTTTCTGAATAATGTGCACCCATACATGAAGTCAACATTGATAAACCGTTACTTACTGCAAAAACTCTATGGGGGAAATGAAACTGTATTTTGCAACACCGTAAAATACAGGATGTCTTTTTGCCCAATTTCTGCGTGTTTTGAAAACATGTTTTGCGTCCCTAATTTGCAGCCCAAATAATAATTTCATGTTATATGATTTGGGGTTGTAATTGTGACCCTGTATATGTGGTATAAATTTCGTTTCGTGCACAAATTCTGTCGTGACAGTGGGGTTTCCTTACGGTGGGGTCCCATGGACCCCCTCCTCCATTAGGTACTAACGTAGTGAAGTGTTAAATACCGGATTTCCAGCCTACCACTTGCAGGTTTATGTTAGCACACTCATGCCAGAATTTTTTTTCGAATGTTTCAGATCAGCAAAAAAAGAGTATAATAGACCACCTGTACAACTGATCAGCTCCGGCATTCAATAACAGGTGTCAATGTATTGTAAGTCATGTAATGTGGCATCTCTTGCCCTGCAGCATGGCTATTTATATAACACCTAAATCCGGGTGTTAAAAAAAAAAAGAACCCTCAAGCGCCCTCCTGTTTCCCGAAAAGAAAAGAGTAAGCCATACAAATTAATACACATCTGAAAAGTGCATTTTCAGTAGGTTTCCGACACCGAAAAAAATCTTTCCAAGGACACCTATTGACCGAGTTATGGCCGATTGAAATTTGTACCACTTTTTCATTTTATCCACGGATTGTTTTTTACCCTCTGAGCTGTCTTTAGATAATAACCTTTTCCCAGGCACATTTTTTCGTTTATGGTTTCTTTTGTTTTTCGACCAAGATCATTCTGATATTTAAAAGGTTATTAAATGATTAGAAAATCTAATATCTTGATCTTCTTCTTTCTGTGCTGCTCTGCCCCCCCCCACCCCCCCCCCCCCCCAGTTTTGCTGCCTCTAAGACCACGCAGACGGATGCAGGCTTGCGCTTCCTCCTTTTCCATTGCAATAATCGACTCTACCATTCTTGTCCGTCGGATGCTTGCAAAGCAGCGGTTATTCTATTGCGAAGTTATGCAAAGTTTGCTGATGGTTCCGGTAACATTACACTTCCACTCTTAATGTTCCCCCCTAGGGCAAAGTACGAGCGGAGTCAAACTTCGGGGGATCTTCGCAACAGAATAACCGCTACCTTTGCAAGATCCGACGGACAAGAAATGTTAGAAGTCGATTACAGAAATGGAAAAAGAGAACGCAAGCCTGATCCGTCAGGAGCTGCCACTTCCCCAAGTGCAGGCAGAGAAGAAAAGGTGAAAAGAAGAATGGGGCAATAAAATATTGGAAATTCTAATAAGTTAAACTGAACTTTCAATATCAGAAGTGACCTTGTCGCAAAAAAAACAAAAAGAAAAAACATAACACAAAAAGAATGAGCTTGGAGAATGGTGTATTGCTAAAGACTAATGAAACAGTAACAATCCGTGGATAAAAAGAAAAGTGGTCCCAATTTTCAATCGTGCCATAACTTGGTCAATATGTGACCTTTTGGAAAGAGTTTTTTTCGGTGTCGGAACCCTAATGAAATGGACTTTCTCAGATGTGTATTAATTTGTATGGTTACTTCTTTCTTTTCGTGAAATAGAGTGCGCTCTGAGGGTTTCCTTTTTTTGGGGACACCCGGTAGATTCTCGGTCACATGTCATTAAATAAATGATATATTGAATGCTTACGTCTTCATACTGTGCATTTTTGTTACATTTGGGCGTGAATGTGTTCCATAGTTTCGTTCTATTACGAAAGGCGTGCGTCTTCAACAAAACGCGGTCACTTAATGCACGCCACTATAGGAATTATGAGGCTATTTTGATCAGCGTTGATTGCGGTTTCTGCCCGCGAGTCCTCGGAAAGGCAGTTTTGTGTGAGTGAACAATGGAAGCACGATCTTGTTGTTTCTGGACGGACAAAGTTAACAATGTTTTCAGCTGGATTTAAGTGGGATTCACGGCTATGGAGGTTTATTCAGACCAAGTTTAGTGCAGTGACTAAGTAGAAGGTAAATGAAAGTCAACATTAGGTTCGCCATGCAGGGTAGGGACCCTGGGTCCGTAGCAACTGCTACTTGAACAGCGTCACAGCCTAGGCTAGGCATGCTAAGCTAGGCTAGCTAGGCTATCCTTTTAGCGTAAACCTTGCGTAATGTCAAAGCTAGTCTAGCTTTAATAGAATGACAACGATCTACTTAGATGTTAATCAACAAATAATGAATGTTTTCATTCGTGCAATTGGAAAAATATTTTTCATTTCGTTGAAGATAAATGTTTCATTTCAATCCGGCTAACTCCTCGGAATGGAACATTCATCTTTCACTCATGAAATATTCTTACCATTGCACTCAGAAACATTATTATTTGGTTATAATATTGCATATGTTCTATAAAAGATCATATGCCTTTCATAATGACTTGCATACGAATCGCAAACACTGCTAAATGCTTGGTGTTTATTATAAGGCAACCACAGAACCACCGATTTTAAATCACGCCTTATTACAAACTGTCACCCTTGAGGCATTTTGAATAGGAAGGGGTAAACTACACTGTTTGTAAATGTTGTATATGGCTGTGAAAATGTGGAAAGACATGGTTCCATCGGGTCTTGTTAGGATTAAACAAGGTATCGTTTGCTATATCTAAGACGATTACGTTTACAACAATAGGCTTAAATGGTTCAAGGGTTTTAAAAAACCACCAAGAGTAACACAGCACAGCTTTGACCCTCCCATGCAGATTGTCTCTTTTCATTTTTTAGAGCAATTTTTAGGCAATGGCGGACAACAATTTTGACAACTTTGATATAAGTGAGCATGCAAGACTATTACCCACCCATTACCTGTACCAACCCCCTCCGCAAAAATCAAAAAATCAATTGCGGGAATATTGCGCATATACCGTAAAACCCTCGATCATAGGCACCTTTGGAAGCTGACGAAATTCTCGAGAAGGCTGAAAATTATAATAGCGCGGCCCTCTTGTAAATAATAAAAGTCAATTCACTTGTTAAGGTCCCAGGAATGCAATAGAATTGATGTGGTTTGGTGTTCAAGTCTACAAGGAGGGGCGAGAAAAGCATTCATATTTGGGTTGGTGATGACATCATTATTGACTATTGATTTTTTCAGAGAATAATAGAAATTCCAGGTGACTGGTGGTTGAATCTATTCATGACACGACTGAAAATCAATATTTTTCACTAATGATGTCATTGGTAGTGTATTCTTTTTGTGGCCCTGCTTATTGGAATGAATGCCCCGTAAAGATTTGGACCTAGTTGATCATCTCATTTCCTGGGAGACCCGAATTGAAAAGGACGACACTAATGCGTTTTTGGTCGCTATAGTGCGCTTTCACGGGAGGTCAAAGATTAACTTAGCAAGACTTGTCCCCAGGACATCACAAGCAAGCAGAGATTTACAAAAGAGTCACTTGCCTAAATATCTGAAATTTTTAAGGTGAAGCCAGTTGCATGTATTGTAATCTTCGCATGCCGGAGTATCTGGAAAGCCAACAAAAGCCCATTCAACATAATTTACCTTCCGTGAAGGGCCTGATAAACTTGGCGGTAGAAGATGGAAGTGATGGCATAGAGAAGAATGAAGTACAATATAAAACGAATTATCCCATTGTTGAAATCGTAGATAGAACTTGTGAGATAGCCTTTTTTTTGATTTAACGTAGGTTATCCGACATTACGAACCGGACTGATTACTGCCTCTTCACTTCGTCATACAATTTAACCCTGGTGACCTTTTTGTAACCGGAAGATTTGTAAAAACCGACTATTTCCATCACAGAACCCTTTAGCAAATTCGCTTTTATTATCGCCTTGTCCGAACGTAACGCTCTATAATCATTTCTACCAAATCAAATTCAAATGTCAATTTTGGCTAGTATTTTAGTATAATTTACAGCATGGGGACATTTTAAAAAAAATGGCAAATGTTTCATTGCAATATTCTCTACAGACAGCCAGCCAAGTATCATAAATGTGTTCAGAAAAAAATTATGTGGGCATTTTTTGTACAAGCTGGCAACCATGTCAGATCAACTGCTCAAGTTATAGTTTTCTCAAAAGAGTTGTTGCCAAAAAGACAAATTGATTTGTTTGGCCTTTTGTGCCAAAAAAGATGATTTTGTGGCCAAAATATGATTTTGAGATTTTTGATGTATTGATATCTATCTTCAAAACAAGCTTTATCAAAAATTTACCACTGTTTTAAGTAATTTGGACTATATTTACGTCTTAAATAACAAATTAAAGATAAGTAAAAATAAAGAAATAAAAGCATTCCAGAGCAATTTACAGTCCCTTTTTCTTTCTCAAATATATTGTTTTTTGAACTTATGATGCACATAACAATGTTTAACGTAATCACAAAGCATCAAAAACACCAGGCGGTGGCGGCCAAGCTTCATGCATAACGCAAAACTGCCCGCGATCGTGGACGTGCCTGAACAGTGACCGAAGGTTAAGTCACTGTGCGCGTTTTTAAATAGATCAGTGAGTGGCGATTGGGAATTCCCGTACGGAGTCGCGACCGTTCTAAATTGCCTTGCTTTAGTCGGTGTTTGCATAATTGTGCTGCAAAAACCTCATCATCAAATCGTTTTAAAAGACTGGACATGAGAGGATTGCTACAAGCAGGGTCAACGAAATCATTCCACGGTGGTTCAAAAGGCCACCTGGTACCGGGCCTGGTACACTGTCCGCAGCTATAAATATCGATGACCCTGCGATTGACCATGAGGGCACAAGCCCGCGTTCAAAATGGATCCGTTTGTTTTTACCGTTTTCATCCAAAACAAATCTTACACTGAGTTGAATTCTTCAACTCCAACGGATTTTGAGTGGAAAAAATATTGGGTTATTAAAACATATTTTCGACTTTAAGAATATTTGTCAAGTTTTCGTTGATTACGTGCTAAACCTATGGGGAAACGGCAAAACGACGCTATCTTGGCCGCCCCCCCCGCCTGAACACACATATAACCAGTTCTGTTTGACCTAAATTGTGAATGCTTTTACTTTTCAGTAAAATTACAGGAGTGTTACTTTAAAAGGGGCAATCTAGGATCTGTTTAGGGCAATCTAGGATATGTTATATGATTGCTGTTCATCGGCTGAACATTCACATAGTGATTTTGGCCTGGAAAATTGGATTTTCTGATTTTTAACTGTATTTGTTTAACTGCAAGACCATGTAGTTTTAGATCAGAAACTTCAGGTAAGCAATATGGGCTATATTGAAGTCATAATTAACAAATTCATGTAGTAGAAAAACAAGGAAATAAAAGCTTTCCAAGAGGCATTTCACGGCCATTTTCCCTCACATAATGTAATGTGAACCAATGATTTACAAAAATTTTTAAGCCAAGCACAAAATCATCAAAACAGTTAAAACTTTTGACTGACCTAAAATATAATGCCTGGTACTTTTTATAGAAATAAAGCTACATAGTTTTCCCCATGTACGGAAACCGATATGGACCCTCAACATCATTTATTTTGATTTTGCTAAATCCTTGCATTCACTGACTCGTTTCTAAATTATTCTAATCCGATTTTGATAAAAGGTCTGTACTACTCCACACGGGGGCGGAGAGCGAACACCGATAGCCCCATCCTGGGCGGCTACGCCGCCCTGACGGGGCCGGGCGTGGGGGGGGGGGGGGCTTGAATGGTAAGTATACGAGGATTATGGGGATATGACTCCCCCCCCGGGGGAAAGGGAATCACTCCATCTCCTAGTACGTTCCCCTCCATGCAGCCTGCCTTATGCCCCAGATTGCAACTGGTAGAGTTGACCCGCATACCAGAGTGCTCGGCCCATAAAGGGGGGGCCCCCCCCCCCCCCAAGCGGAACTATGGTGATTGGCTCGCA
>JAMKCH010006593.1:0-39645 GCA_023653785.1 Ophioderma brevispina | reverse complement strand
GTTGAACCTGTGGGCCATTCGTCGTTGACTATATAGTCAGGTTCACTATGTTCAAATGTTTCTATTTGTTGGTGTTTAGGAGATTTGCTACTTTTTGCATTTTTCTAAAGTTTAGCTGGGTCACAGAAACAGAAAATCAATGTTGCTTTTTTTAATCGCGACAGCGGCATATTGGATTTCAAAATGGCTTGCCATTTCAACGTATAATGTGCTATATCTTTGGATTTTAAAGCACATAGAAATGTATTCCAACCATCTGAAACTATTTGGAGGTTGTCAATCTCAATGCAACAACATAGATCCGTGGGGGGGGGCTTGTGGCGGACCATCTTGAAATTCAAAATGCGCCAAGGGAAGTTGTGTTTTGCTATACCTGTCTTTCAAAATAGTAGAGAAATATGATTATGCATCTATACACCTGTTTTCAGGGTTCAGGAATCTATTAAGACATTAATAACAGCAATGGAAACCACTGGATGTGGAAGCCATTTTGAATTTCAAAATGGCCCCATGCAGCCGTTTTTGCCCACATTCAAGTCTCTAATACTAGTAAATCATGATTTTTTTAGTGTCTATAAACCGACGCCTATTACCCATGTTTCAGGCGTCTCTAGGGCATCCAATATAACATTGTTAACAACAATCATTTGGTGTGGCAGCCATTTTGAATTTGCCCCAATGGCTGCAAAGTATTAAAATGATTGTGCCTATAAAAGGTATAAGAAACACATAGTATTGAACTATCTACAGAAAGTCCCCCTGCAAAAATATTGTTACAATGTGAAGTCTGAAATTATTTGTCTTTAACAATGCATATTAAAGCCATATATCTGTAATTTTCTGACACCGAACATTTTGTTGTTACAGGCTCACAAGGGTCAAGATGACGACCAGTATGTCTACATTCAAATACCGTAAAACCTCGATAATGAGCACCTTTGGAAAGCTGGCGGAATCTCGATGAGGCCGATAATTATAATAGCGCCCTTATTGGCATAATTAAAGTCCAAATTCACTGGTGAAAATGCCCAAGGACGAAACTAAATGTGTTGGTCGCTATACGGCGTTTTCAAGGAAGGTCAAAGATTAACTTAGCAAGATTTGTCCTCCGGCACAACCCAAGCAAATGAATCAATTGCCGAATATCTGAAATAGTCAGGTGAACCAGTGCATGTATTGTTAAGTTCGCATGGCCTGGATTATCTGGAGAGTAACAAAAGCCCATTCAATACCTTCCGCGAAAGGGGCCCCGATAAACATGGGGGTAGAAGGGGATGGAGAGTGAAGCATAATGAGGTAGTAGGTATTAAAGAGGATTATCCCATTGTTGAAATCAGTATAGTAGGGGGTAGAGAGTAGTATGCCTTTGGTTTTAAACGTAGGTTATCCGACTTACAGGACAGGACTGACACTGCCTCACATTTCGTCATACAATTTTAACTCTCTGGTGATCTGTAACAGGAGGATTTGTTTTTAAAACGACGATATTTTCCCATCCCACCCTTAGCAAAATATCGCTTTATCGCATTTGTCGAATTGTAACGTCTCTAGCAACTCAAATGCCAATATGGATATTATATTTATCAATTTTATTTTACAAGCATATTTTATTATTAAATTAACAAAAATGCTAGTGTTTCATTGCATTATTCTTTATATTTGCGAGGGCTACGGGCGTTTACGTATACCAATACGAAATATATCTTGGGGTCTGAAGTGTTTGAATACAAGGGGGTGGAGCCCATTCAAAACCAGTCGTTCCCGTGCTGGCGCTGACATTTTGGAATATTGCCCGGAATAATTAATAGTTTGGGTGCTTGTATACCACATCTTCATCGTTATCAACGAATCCGCCCAAATATCAGTTGTTGGATGTTGGGTGCTATGGGTTGTTAAATTTTGTCCTACCCATGTCCAACAACGAATGAAATGACACGTCAGCCGTCTTGATTAATTACCGCCTCAATGAATACATCTTTCTCACCTAAGCGCGCATTGCATTATGAGAAAAAAGAGTATCTCTGAGCACATGATCCAGGTGCACTATTATTACACCTGGCCACCTCTAACCTACCTCAATTGTATCACTACCGATTAGTGTAATATGCAAAGCGGCACCACAGTATGTGGAAGAAGCGGAGGCAGCCATGCTTTCAATTGTTGGTACTCTATGTTTTCTTTGTGGTCGGAAAAATGCGAGAACGATGAATTTCTTAAAGAGTAGTAACGTTTTGCCTCTCATCTATATAGAACCCTCTTTGGGCCAGCACATATCTGGGTGTTGTATACCCTAATACTTAAGATCCCATAATAGGGTGTGGAACGATAGCTGGAAATCTCCATACAAATGTATAGGAAGATTACGATTAAGATTACATCCAACAGTCAGTTCATTGAAGTAAACCTGAGACAACCGCGGCTGCAATTCGATACCAGATCATTCAGGCATGCGACCCGGGCCATGCAAAGGATACAATACATACACCTTCACCTGAATATTCAATATTTCGTCAAGGTGATTCATGTGCTTGGGTTGTGCTGGAGGACAAATCTTGCTAAGTTAATCTTTGATCTTTCCGTGAAAGCGCCCTATACGACCAACACATTATGTCGTCCTTGGGCATTTTCACAAGTGAATTGGGACTTTAATTATTGTCAAGAGGGCGCTATTATAATTAATCGGGCCCTCATCGAGAATTCCTCCAGCTTTCACAGGTGCTTATGATCGAGGTTTTTACGGTCATCTTATAAGCTATAAATTACTACATAAGCTAGCAATTATCTCTCTATATTTTGTTATAACATCCACTAGTTTTGTAAAGGGTAAATTTAATAAGTGACATTAGGTCTTCAAGTGTCTATACAAAGTCATATCTGATGTTTTTGCTTGTAAATCGTGCTAAAATTCAAGATGGCAGCTACAATGGCATCTAAGATCTAAAAATATATCAGATTTCATACCTATCTGTATATTATTATTTAGTAGCTTATACCAGAAAATTTACGCTAAATGTAAAAAGTACCAGATATGTCTTCTAACCATTAACAAGTCAATGTAGTTGGATTGGCATTTTTTCTTTGGTTAATTATTGCATAACTTTGAAGGTGGGGGTCAATACATTACTATATATCTGCACTTAGCAGGTTTTAAGATCCTGAAATGCCCATATTTGCCGCAATAATTAATTTTATGGCCAGGTTTAGAAAATCGAGAAAAATCAGATACTTTCTAACAGTTGCTTTATAGTCAGAGTAGTCAAAGAAAAATACCGTATGTCATACATTTGTATTGAAGTTCTCATAATATTTATTTATGTCAAAATATATTAACAGATAATACTACTATGGGAATGAATAAAAATTCACATATCTTGAAAGTGGCCATATTGACCTTTATTTTGAATTTTAAATATGTCTAACTTTAAAAAATAAAATGTCATAAATAAGCTTTTAAATTTCAAAGCAATTTATCCTCATACTTTTAATAAGCAATGCCTTTTATAGTATGTTGTGGATGAGAAAAAATAAGTACTACGAATATTATACGACAACTTATAGGTTCAAACATCTTGCTTGTGGCCAATTTTTGGCCGCCAACTGTGGTTTTAAGTATGTTAACTATGAGTCTCTGATGGTCAAAGACATATCTCAACATCCTTTTATTTACACTGTTTAGTAGTTCTTGAATGATAGGCATATTCTCTTCTACCCTTCGCATCTGAATGATGTTTTAGCGCCCTCAGTTTTCACTTCCCTTACCCACCCCTCGTACTAGCAACTTTGTTTAGCCCTCATTGTGGTGTGCGCGTCCTGTTTTGGAGAATATAAGCTGGGTGTGTGTGCGTCGTTTTAACAAGTAGTACGAAATTGAACATGAAGGAATTGTTTATTTTTTGTTTTGAAGGGACAAATATGTTTAATGTGTATGCGCTGTTTTTATTGCAAGGAGGACTTCCATGTTCACCGGGTTTGTTAGTAAATTATGTTTATCGTTTTGTGATATTTTCAGTTTTTTTAAAGGCAATATAGGGCTAGGTTAATCGTTGGTCCGTGTAAGGAAGGTGTCGGGTGTAAACTGAAAAAAGAACCGTTGTTACGTATCCGATGTGAGAAACTCCGGTAAAAACTGCTGTGATTTACTGGCAAAGCCTAGTGAATTCTCATACTTATTGCAATTCACCGGGCATTTTACCTGAAATTTGCTGCCATGGAAAATGCCCCGTATGAACCAAAAACGAAACTTATCCAAACAACAAATGTTTTGGCGATATGCCAAAAAACCTGTGTTCGAAAAACACGGGCATTGCTATTCTAGTCTTTATCTAAGAATTCCTTGAGCTTTGGACGTTTCAACTTGACAGTAATTGTTTCTCGGAGATACGAGTTCGTAATTAACATTACGGGGGGACCGAAAAAAAAAAAAAACAAAAAAATACCAATTTTTGATGTTCCAGTGTGCTTTGCACCATGCGGCATTATTTGAATACTAGTATATTTGAAGACTAGTAAACCGTGGGTTAGATTAGATTATGATATAAGGATAGGGTTTATATTTATATGTGAAGCCCGCCATTGATTTAACCCCCAATCAGTCATTTTTTTTAAAGCCAAATGCTCATTTTGTTTTTCTAAATTGCTATAGTGTTAAGGTCATAACAACTGTATTACTGTTCTTTGTGAAACAAAAAACAGATCTGTTCCCACTTAAACATTCAAACCGGTCTTGCAGAGACCTTTGTTTACTTCTTAAGAAAAGAATAGTTGATAGTTGGCTTTAATGTAAAGCCAAAATAGTCAAGAATCGGCAAAATAAGTTCAAACAAAAGAAAAACATGCCTTTTTATAACATCGAATTTGACAATGTTTTTTTTCTATTGAACACACAAATTGGCAAAATTAGAGGTAATTTAAGGCCACAAAGACACGAGAAGAAAGAAATGTGATGTTTTGAAAGGATAAATTGGAGAAAAAAAACATTCAGAAAAAAAAACCACCCCTACAGACTTCATATTAATGTTGTTATAATAGGCCTATACGCAAACTTAAATTAAAGGAAAAGATCAATGAATATCATGAAAAAACCGTTCGAATGCTTTCTAATACGCGGTTCGTGAATTGACCGGCGATGATAGACGAGCATTAATGAACGAACCGAAAATTAATGAAGCAAAGTTGAAATACGATGACTGACACAAATGTTAATATCAGAATAATGACATGGTTTGACCTCCATTGCAGCGATTCAGATGTACAGGGACGAATTCCCATTTGTGTGTTTTATTAAAATCAAGTACCAAGGCGGAAATTAACTGGAAAAACCTATACAATGATACCGTTAAATATGTAACCTATAAGAAGGTTGCCGGTTACTTTTTATAATGTGCATAAAGGAAGGAAACATTACTTCTAAGTATTTCGAGTTTGATAAATCACCGTCGTATTGGTGTGACTTCTAGCAAAAAAGTAAGAAACAAAGGATAATATGAAGAAATATAAGTTTGTTTTTCACTTATTTAGGAAAGATATAACATCTTTGATTCGTGTATGTAAAGACCATGTTTAGCAATGGGCAGTTTTCACATGTGCTCTACTCATTTAGTTCAACAGTTTAAAAACTAACATATGTAGCTCAAGGTTGAGCAATAAAAAATAGTCTTTTAGAATGGTGTTATCTTTGAACATCTAATTTTCAAATAAGAAAGTTATCAAAGTAGGTTTAGTCAGGTTTAAAATTATACCTGTGCAAATAGTAACGAAATATCCTATATCTTTGTTTGAGTTCTATGTTCAATTTAGAATTATCATGATCGATACTAGTACCTCAAGTTTCATTCAGGTGGAAGGATCGTTTTGTATTTGTAACAACAAAGCAGACAGAATGACACAGAAATGTTGCTATGCGACAAGGTAAATTAGATAATTCAAAATCGTCATAATTGGGATTTTACCTCATTACGATGAATTTGGAATTTTGTAAATCCCTTGTGCGTTACAGTATCTTGTTTTTTGGGGTTGTTCTTTTTAAAACTATTATACATTAGAAAAATATACTTTAATGTACTCTAAAGTAGCGAGAAATAAACATAACATTACAATAAACATAAATTGAGTTTAATTTATAATTTATTACTAGTAATTATTTCATTTATGTCTACGACACATCGTTCTAGTCATGTATTATGTTAATAACAGGCCCTAGCTCACAATGTAAATGAGATTTAGGTGTAGGGCCACCTCATAACGGAACAGGTTAGGAACTTCGGTGAGTTCTCGAAAACACTTATTTCTTCCCGAAGAAAGACAGAAGTAAAGAAAACTGAAAAAAAGGTTTTGTTCTTCAGATTTCTTCAAGAACAAACTGGGAGAAATACGCTGATGTATATGAAACAATAGAATTACACCACATTCGTCTGTTTGCGCAATCATAACCTTACAGAAACACATGATTGTCAAATTGGTTTTTTTGTTAAATTAATTAGAAGTGTATCCTTGCAGGTATATAGTATTTGTTCAATTGGTGTTTTGTCGTGCAATAAAATTATATAGATGATTAATGGGGAACCGTATTTTCCAAATCTTTCTAAATGCATGCGCACATTTAGATAATTATCACGATTAAAATTGCAGGTGCCAGAACATTAAAAATATGTTATGTATGTTAGGCCAATTTGTGTAGTCCATTTAATTTTAAAATACAAATTTAAAAGTATAGCGACCATTAAAATGTTGTTGTACTGGTGTTTACATGTTGTTTATAATACAGGTCTAACTTGGTATGCTTAATGGGAAGACCCTGTTTATTTTTCAGGGTTAGACATAAATTTACTTTTAGAAATTGAAACGTTTAAGCCTTTACAAAGAATTTCTTGCAACATCCTGAATAGTTATATCTCTGGTGTAAAAAAACTCCATAATATACACTTATTATGTATTTGTTAATTAGTGTGGGGCTACGTGGTTCTTGCGAGTTTAATTAATGGGCATAAGCAGGATTGGGTGGGGCTCCCGGGGTGAATGTGACATGTAGAGGTTTGGAGAGATTTCTATTTTTAACATTCCGTCATATTTCAATCATTATATAACTCTCCACCCCCTCCGTTCTCACCTTTTCCTTAAACCCCGCCTCCTTTTCCCCCCCTCCCCCTATTTTTTCCCCCCCCCATTTCCAAACTGGGCGATCCTTGTAACGGAGATGGAATTTAGGTGTGTGAAAGGAATAGTATACTCCTTTGGCCCTACTTATGGACTTAGATCTAAGGCACCCTCAAAAGAATTGTAATTTAGGTATTAAATCCACTTAACATATGTATATAAGTGCCACGCGATATTTTCAAAGCATCTTGAAATGTCTTATAAGTGCAACAAAATGTAATTTTGATTATGCTTATGTTTCAAAACATGCAACATAATATCAGGTCGAATTTTGTATTTAACTCCATACGAATTAAAATTGGGTACAGATAAAGCTTAAACCCTTCAGATGGGGATATTATGATGGAAACTTTAACATTTGTGGGCAAGTAACAATCAGGCCTTATTTTTAGGGACACTGAATGAGGAATGTTACCTGTGTCGCATAATGTAATATTATTTAGATATAGAATAAAACAATTTTATTTTTCATAATGGAATATATGTCAGTGGGCAGCCCATCAAGATATTTGTCCAATTTTTTAAACAATATTAGGTATCAAAATGATCTGCATCTCTAGTATGGGACCCGTCATGTAACTTCTTAATAACCCTTTCACATTTAAAACAGCGAGTCATCTTTGGACGTTTTAGTTTGTTATAAGGTTTGACTACTCTATTGTCAAAAGAGTGTGAACTTTCCATTTGTGGTTATATTTTTACCCATTTGGAGGTAGAGAAGGTGTTAACAAAGTGTTTTAGTATGTATAAATGTCTACTTAAATAGATACACGTAAATTATTTACATTAACACTACAGTAATATGTGCAACTTCTTAACAGTACATTTTATTATTTACGTTACTTTTCCACAATCCCTTCAGTTTTCATGGCGTTTCTAATATGAATAAGTGAGCTTCGACATTACAAACTATTGCAGCACATCTTCCATACAAGTGTGATAGAGCACGCAAGAAGCACATTTTCGGGTATAGGGATTTTGTACACACTATTGATTTCCTCAGCTCATAATTTTGCCATGACATTAAACCTCACAAGATAAACAAGCTCATGTTAAGTCTTATTCCTTAGCTTTCTTACCATTCCAATTCTTTATTAGTACACGTCGCTGTTTACATAGGTACCTGTACCAGTATTTTAACATGTAACCCTAATCAAAAAGCAATGGCGATATCCATGACAGATTTTTTATCTAGTTTCAGTCCTTGATATTGTCGTTGAGGAATTCGTCATAAATTAAACTAGACTGATCGATTCTTAGATTCTAAGCTTTCGTATGATACCTTATTTGTCCCCAACATCTCCAAAACCAATAGGTATACCTTTGCTCCAAACCACCATACTTTAGAATTGTAAGCATACAATGCATACTATGGTCCCCGGGCACGGTAATATGATTTTGAATGATGTGGAGAAAGAAACTACCATATCCATAACACGTGTCCCAATATCATTAAACCGTCTGTCCTTCATTCTTTAACATAATTATGTAATGAATGAAAGGAAAACTTAAAAAGAGGATCGTTTGGCAGTGGCGTAACCATTGGGGGCCGGGGTTCAATCTGCCCCCCCGGACACCAAAAATCGGAAGGGGGTTCCAAAAATGGGAAGAAAAAGGGCGAAGAAGAGAAAAGAGAAAGAAAAAGAGGAACGCTTAATGAATCAAGTGAAACAAGTAAGAAACCTAGTGAAAGAGAAGACGACAGTTAACAACAAGAAAGAAAAAATCAGGGAAATAGAAGACGGCAAGAAGAGGGAAGCATCGACAAAAAAGTGGGAAGAGAGGTTCCCCCCTGCCTCCCCCCCCCCCTTCATAAATTTGAACAAACTGGAAAAAACAGGGTCTACCCGGCTAGCGTAGCGAGCCGGATAAAATTGGCGAATGACAAAATCGGGAACTTCTTGATTCCTTGCCCCCTGATGCTCAGGTCTTGGTTTACGCCCTGATCGTTTGAGAACGAAAAAACACCAACACAAGTCAACGTAGAATACTTTGCAGTTGATAACATCTACATACATGTCTACATACATACATACAACAGCATACACACATCATACAATACATACATACAATACATACACACATAATACACACTCCATACTACATACATACATACATATCTTCGTCTTTTATTGCAAATATAATCACGTAACCATAATATAAATAAAATTATAATTACAAAGCGAAATAAACATATGCAATAAGTTTTGCATCAATGGAGAAAATCTAGATACTGTAAAGCAAAACGAATGACAAAAATACCCCGCAACTGGCATATACACAAAACCTCGCACTAATGACGCTGAATACGCTTTTTGAACGCGCTTTTTTCCAACATGTTGAGCGCCAATGGCTGCACTGGATGCTAGGTAATTTAGCATCGCTTTACTGCACCTGTTTAGAGAAACAGTTTCTTTAAGCCAGAAGTAACACGCTTATGAATACTTCCCAGACTCCCCACAATATTACGATTGTTTACATGAGTATGGTGTATCCAAGTTTTATAGTTCCATTCAGTGCTGATAATAGTTGACTTTTGTATGGTAGCAGGTGTTTATAAATGCATCAAATGGACAAGAGATTTCATTCAACAATAAAACCTTCCTGGTATGGCGGTCACGAATGATAAGATCGGGTTTTCTGTGCAGGATAAATCCAAAATCCTATTGGCTGTCATTAAATCACCTGTTAGAAATCCTGATCGTGGAAATTCAACATTGGGGTGAAGTTTCATGATCTCGTTTCTAATATGAGTAACGATTCTGTCATGTCTAGTCAGTATACAATTTCTAATTCCATGCAACCCATTTGATATGGATACTGTATCAGCTTGTGTTATTGCAAGATTACATTGTTTGGGGTATGTGCTGGGATAGTATAAATGCCGTAGAGAATTTGCATTCTAGTAACTGCACGCGTGATTTGAACATAAATCTTGATAAGGGCATCATCTAAGAAGACATAATAGATTTTTCAACTACTTTGTTGACAAAGCTTGATCACATGCTATTCGGAAATCCGCCCTTGCGATTTAAGGTTACCTAGCCTATTAATACGTTTATTAATATAACGCCGTTGAGGTGAGCTGATAGGGCAGTAGTGAACGGGAAAACTAAAGCCACATTTCTCTTGTTTGGCAACCAAGGCGAACACGTCATTATGAATTCAAGAGAAGATTTCTCGCGCATACAATGCTCATTAAATTCCACCCAAACAGATTTAGGGAGAGGGATCTAATAGGGAATTAATTTTTTAGTCCAACAGCAAGGTGGGCTTGGTATTTTAAATCCATCTACCTGTATAATTGCTAAAAAGTCTTTTTTTTTGCTTCATCATTAAACTCTGAAGTGATCCCCAACAGGGTTCAGCTCCAGGTCATCAATGCCAACTGCACATGACCAAAAGGAAAGCGATCTTCCATGATGAGGAAGGTGATGATGAGGATACGGTAGGTGACTTGTTTGGGAATTATGCGGTGGATGCTGACGGGGTAAATAGTATCAAAAGGGAAGGTCAATTGGCCTAAATCTGTCATACATACATACATACTACATACCTACATACACACATCATTCACACCACACACACACCATCTACAGACAATGCGTGTTTCTCGCGAACGGGCAAAACCCCCTTCATCATTTCAAGCCATGGAATAAAATAAATTCATCAAAACATTCAGCTGATGTAAGATTAATCGAGGTTATGCGAACAAGTGGTGATGCAACTTCAGAATTCTACACTTATATAAGCTGTGCTATAACTTACAATGCAGCTTAGATTGATGTGGGAACTGGATATGTACTCGTTTTACTAACCTTGTACGTCCTGGATTCAATAACAAGCCACTATCTCATTTTTTGGCGCATCCATGGTCCATATCTTTATATTTGGTTTCGTAGGGAACCTGGGTCCTTATACATACTTTTATTTGGCCTGTTATTTGACTGATGTCGTGATTGATTTTTGTTCGCATGTGGCAATTTTGGCGGTAAAAAATGCAAATTACTGTCATTTTTGTTTGTCCCTTATTTTTTTCCGGTGTAAACAGTAATATTGTGTTTAAGATGTTTTGGTGTAAAAAGATTGGTTTAATAAAGTTTGTGATTTTTTTCAAATGGTAGTTTTTTTGATTTCTTACTGACTTTTTAAATATTCACGATCAGTTCTATAATTTGGATAGAATACCATTGTTTTGAAACAAAGCCTGAGGCTATATGTATCATGGGAATTTTGATATCCTCAGCCTTGTCTCCCGATTAACCTAAAAAACAAGCTGAGATTTTTGTATCATTTGAACGGTAGATCTAATAATGTGCCTATATTAGTGACAAACATCTCATTCTGGTAGAAATTTTTCGTTTTGTATTTTTTATGTCCCTTAAACATATTTTGCTCCTAGCATGAAAACACAACATCAGTACATCACTGAACTTTTAAAATAAAGAATTTCTGACGATACTCTATGAAACCCTAAACAAATTTTAAGGTCTATGATCCAATGCGCTGTAACAATAAATAGAATTGCTCCGGGATATGACAGGGCCAGACTGTTGCCAGAACCAGACTTGTATTTTGCCTGTTTATCATCAAGAGCTATCAAGCAACTGCCCTGTCATTATGTCTTTGAAGGCCATGCTTCTTCTCCAGACCAGAAGGTAAAACACATTAATTTTCAATAGGATGTGCAAATCAAACATCATAGTATATGTGTAAATAGTGGAGATATTGAATCATGTACGAATATTAACACTTCAGTGCATACGGTCTTCTTCACTCCCGTTGGTGCATAAGGGTCCACTTGCCTCCCCAACTCTCCCCTACAAAACAATACATATTGCAGTTGGATTTTTTAAACTACAACTCTTGACCATTGATGGTACATCAAATTGAAAAAAACGTATTCACATACCAGAAAAAATAATAAAATCTGGTTATAAATACAGATTCAAAAGGCGTTCCAAACCCAATTTTCACTGACGCGGTAAAATTTTCCAGCCCAAAAAGAAAAATATCTTTCGCAAAGGACTTTTTCAATAAATTCTGGCTTAAAATAGTAGGACATATCACCATTGCCTGAAATAATGTAAAAAAATCATAATAAGTCTAGTACATTTAAGGGCTTGTTTCCATTTATGTGTAAATTGGTGTCTTACTTGAATTGAGGCTGTCACTTGCACATACACCCCATCACGTACAGTGGGAAACAATCTTGTGGTTTTGAATGGTACGCATTAATGCGTGTTGCAAACCCTAGTCATACTGTGCCTAATATGATGGTTAAAACCACTAAACGCGGTTTTTTGTGTTATCTTGTGAATTAAATGGGTTTGAGGGCTCAAATTGTCCACAGGTTGAACCAATGAAAAAAAATAACTGCCGTCACCTGATATCAAAAATCGATACTACTTCCGGGTAAATCGTGGGTCCCAAAGACACATCGGACACAACGCCCACCTTTTAAGTAAAAACAAATTTTGAATAGTGCCAACGAAATGTTCATGATAATTAGTATACAAATGCCATGACCAATCTGGAATGTTTTTCCACCAATGGCTGCAACTGAAATTTAGCAATACACACAATTTTTTGGCCAGATAATTTAGCTTTAAAACATAGCGCGCGAAAAACTGAAATCATGGGTCCACATGGACCCATTCCCTTATGCCACCAAAAGTGATAAAATAAACAATCTTACAAATGAACATATCTTACATGTCCCCTTACATGTCCCCGTAGAGAGGGCGCCTATAAGGGGCAACTCTTCTGGTATTTGAACCTACGGGTTGTATTTAAATTTATGATTCTGTGTTATGTAGATGTAATATAAAGGTGTTCCACTGTATGATGTTAATTTAATATGTCTTTTAAAAGTGTTACTTCTCCTGTGATATGATTGTTTAATTATAATATGTGTAACTTTAAAATTGTTAAAATATACAATGTGTAATTAGTGTGGACTTGTATAAAGCTTAAAATCAGGATCAGTTTGGTTATAATGCTTAAGTGAATTACTAAGTAACTTTTTCATTTACATTGAAAAGTGTTGTGTTGATGTGTCCCCCTTGTTCTTTTAAAAGTGATTCTCAGAATCCTTTTCAGAGCTTATACGTTCGTTCTACCCTTTATTACATACAACACCCTGTTCCCCTTTCCATTCCCATTATTCTATTTCAACTCATTTTTCGTTCCCATATGCCATCTACATGTATATACAAATCATATTTTTAAGAGACACTCATTTCCCATTTCCTTATTGCATGTTATTAGAGTATGTCATGTATTCTTGATTCTGACCTCTATCCAAATCGTATATTACTTGATTTTCATTATTCATGTTTACTATTCCGATGGTATTTTACCTCTTTATATAATATTTTGGTCGCTTCCTCATACTCTCCTTCATGGCATTTTGTGGCATGGGACTTTGCGGGCTGGACCATCAGGGGTTTTTTCGAAAGAAAATATAAAATAAGCCTCTTTTGGTCTGTGCTATAGCCCCTCTTAGCGCCCCTCCGGTCTGAGTTTTCTGGACACGCCCTTGCTTTCATCCTTGTTTATACCTTTAAATAATGCCATGTATACTCTTCTTTTCGCACCGTTCCATAAACTGTTTTTCTCCCTTTTCTGCACCATAGTCTTTCTTTATCCTTAATACCCTTTGGCCCTCTAGCCCACCTTTTCCCACTCTTCGCAAAAGCAGTAAATGTCAATCATCCATCATGGAACTTATACCTATTTGCTGAAGTATGAATGAGATAAATTGAAATCGGTATAGCATCATTGAATCACCGCCCTAGTGTTATAGTGGTTTAAGCCACTATCACAGTCATTTTTTTTTCCAAAATCAAAATGCCATTTTTGTCTCTAATTGCTAGTGTTAGTCATATCAACACCTTATATTATTGTTCATGTGAAAAACACACATAAATGCATTTGAAAAGCGATCCTGAAAGATGCCATTTGCGACTGTTTTCTGCGTCTAAAAAAAAAAGTCGGGATCCCGACCTTCTATTAGTACCAAAGGCTAAAATCATTTCTTGACAAATACGACGGGCGCGTTAACGCTTAGCCACTTACAGAGGTCTTTATTACAACCATTTCCAACACAACAGTGCAAAAAGTGCACTTTGAATGAAAAATAGGGGCGCTGTTTGTTTACATTTTGCAACAAAATTCGCTGATAGTGGCTTTAAGGTGTTCATGCAAGAATGCAATCCAATATAACAACCTAATTTTAAGGCAGACAATCTCAAAAATTCATTCGAGCAGATGTCCTTATTAAGGACTCTTCTTTTGTAGTATATAATGGATTTACAGTACTTTAAAATAGGGCCTCCAGCAACCCCATCCCCCCATGTTATTGTATATTTAAACTCACAGTGGTCCACGAGGCCCTTGTAAACTGACCCATTAGCCGAGCCGGGGGCTCATCTTTAATAGATGCTCATCATATTATTGATAAAACAAAATTATTATTATGAACAATTTTGGCTTTAGACTCAAACCATTCTACCCAGATGGCAATTATAGACTTGATTGATAGAATTTACAAAGCTGTTGAGGAAAATGACACGACATTGGGTTTTATTTAGACTACTAAATCATATTCGACACCATCAGCCATGATATTTTACTCTATACACTAGAACATTAATGGGTTTTCGGGCAATTGCTTTTGAAATGGTTTTTTAAAGTTACCTCCTAATAGGAACACAATATGTCCAATACAATTCATGTAACTCAAATGCAAGAATTTAACATGTGGTGTTCCCCTGGATCAATTCGAAGGTCCTTTACTATTTATATGATATAGAATGAATTATTACTACCATCATCTATCTAATTTGTCTGTTTGCCGATGATTACTACCATAATCATTTCTGTATTCTCCATCATACCTTTCCAATAAATATCATTGTTCAACAAAGAATTACAGAAGTTACAAAGTGGTTTAAAGTAATAGCTATCAAAATAATATTTAAAAAAACTATTTAAAAATGATTATGGGAACACCTCAAAGGACATTTAGATTTAATAATAATACCCAATTTACCCTCAATGGCAGTAATCTTATCAGAGTAAACACACAAATTTCTAAGGTAGCATAATCGACGAAAACCTGTCATTTAAAATATCATATTGAAGCAGTGGGTCCCTAACAAGAATTTTCAAGAAAATATTTGGTATTCTTAGTAAGTTTGAAACACTTTGTTCCAAAACGTATTTTTATTGTATTACTGTTCAATAATAGTGCCCTTTTTTTCATATGGGATTCTTGTATGGGTTATACTCCACAGGATATATCTGGATAACTTAATTCAATTACAAAAAAAAGGCGCCTTAGAAACGTAATTCATGTCCCACTTTAGAGCTCATTCTGGACCAACGATTTCAGATTAGAGACTTTAAAATTTATGATAGGTATAGAATAATTTGCTATTTTCATATTTAAGCTTTACGGCTGATCTTCCTGGAATTTGTGATGATTATTTCACTAAAAATCGTAATATCCTACTTATCTTCGAAAACCTCCACGACTACAGTTATAAATAAATAAAACACATATGCAATCAAAAAGCGTTAGATCAATGGGACCAAAAGTTGGAATCAGCAGCAGCAGATCTGGAAAAATCTATCTCAAACTGTTAAGTCTTTAAACATATTTTTAAAAACAATATGTGTATTTTATATGATATGAAATCTTTATATATAGTGAATTTTCATCAATAGTCATCATAATATCATTATCAGTCATTCATTGCATAGATTCTATGTACTTTGGGTATCTATGTGTTGTCCTTTTTTCTTTTTTGTTTTGGTAGGATTCACCCACTTCGGCGCCTATCTTGGCCTTTTGGGTGGCTCCACCAGCAACAATTCTCTCAATGTATCGAATATAATGATACTTGTTTAATCATTCGGTTATTTAGTGTGGCATGGAAATAAATAAAAAATAGAAATATGAAATATGACCCCACCACCATTTAAAGTCCTCGTCGCATGAAAAATTATTTTACAAAGCCAATACAAAAAAAAGCTCAGGTTCATGTAGTGTATTTTTTGCAGATTCCCATTATAATCATTTAACTAATTCATGGCACTAAGTACCATTTGCTAATTTGTAAATTGCAACTGATAAAGGCACCTGATTGTCACTGATTACATAGGCCCTAAGAAGATGCTATTTTCAGCTTATTATTAATTTAAGGTGTGAATTAATGCACTGGATGCATTATAAAAATGCAACACAGGCTTTCATGCGATTATGGCTTTCAATCAAAACACTTGCCTAATAGCAATGACTCATGTGCCTAATTGAAAAATAATTTTATTTAAAGGGGGGGGGGAAAGTCCACACGAGGAGATTTTTTTGAGGATACAAATTTCTCTCCAGAATTGCACTTGATCGGATGTAGACCAACCTACCGAGAACGTTCCGACAGGTTTATTTGACACCAAGCACGAAGAAAACCGCAAAACCTATTTTGAACTTGCCTGAACTATCGTAAATTGTCCCCCAAGAACCCGTGTCTTTGAGTTTCTGTCGTGCACGACTAAAGTACTAATCTATCTTATTACATAAAGACGGCGTATTCGGCTTATTCACTTCAGTGTGGTCTAATACATGGAATGCGTTCCACTATGCAAAAAACCGGGTTCAAACAAATTGGGGGCGCTTCTCTCTGGAGATCTCATCATGTCTTTAAGTTAAAAGAATGGAGGAGGATTTGAAAACCTAGTCATCATCAAGATTCAAGTAGTAGTAATAATTATCATTCCCGCCCCCATATTAAATAACTAGAAGATTGTCGACTACATCAAATAAAATATAAAAAACTAGTAATATATAAATTGAACTCAAATTATTGTTTTATATGTACACAATAAAAATACCGCAAATCTGTCTTTTTAAATATTTTGTCTAATGAAGATATGTTTAAAATGAACAAACCAGAAAACCCACGAAGGGATTTCACAAAACTCCAAATTCAGTGAAATGAAGTAAAATCCCAAATAATGACTTTTGAATTTCGACTTGCCTTGTCCGAGAGCAACGTCATTAATGTGCTTCTACAACACAGGCGAAATTATGTACCGATTGAAAATGAAAAGTAGGCCTGGTCTGATTATAAGTGAACTCAAATTACAGTATCTGAATCTTTCATGTGCTATAGGCCTATAATTCCAAACCTGACTAAACCTAATTTGATAACTTTCTCATTTTCCCTTATATTCAAAGCTAAAGACAAGACGTCATATCTAAAAAAATTACTATTTTTCTATAGCGAAACGATGAGCTAAACAGTTTAGAGTAAGATTGTAACAACTTTGTATTTATTATTAGCTAAAGCATGACCTTTACAAGTCCCACTAATCACGATTTTGTATCTTTTCTCTACAATAGAGAAAAAAATTATATATTTATTCATATTCTTTCTTCTTTCTTGATTTTGCTAGATGTCACTCTAGTAATGGGTTACTTTTTTTATACATGTACAAATAGAAATACTTAAAGAAGCATGCGCATGTTTGCTGCAAGTTTACACATATAAAAGGTACCGACAAAGTTTCTTATAGGGTACATTAAATATTTGCCTAATGTTATTTTTTCCAGTTTGATTTTTCGCCTCGTCGTGATTGATTTCAATAAAATACACGTTTCGTGTGAATCGCTGAAAGGCCAAACCAATTTAATTATTCATGTAACTGATATTCACCATCTACATTAATTGCTATAACCCTCAATTGTGGTATGACTTTCAGTAGGGGCCAATTTAAGTTTACACGGGGAAAACTTTTAAATGTCCAAACATGTTGAAATGTATGCATATGTCCATCTAATCATCAGGTTGTTTCAAAAATGTATAGTTTATAAACATCTACGACCTTGGTTTTTGGAGTTATAAGGGCAAAAATGAAAAAAGGGTAAAAGTCAATCTGAATTTGTACAGTGTTCCACATTAAAGTTAATCTAATTATATTTAAATACTTTGCGACAATATTGTCCTGGTAAAGAGGACTCCCATCTGTCATCTTCAAATTCCGTTTTAAACTGTTTTATTGTCCGTTTTCACAAGAACAGAAATTATAAGTTGGTTGGAAATGACCTTAAACACTGTAGCAATTAGAAACAAAATGTAGCATTTGGAATTTGAAAAAACAATGACTGATTGTTGGTTTAATCATGGGCGGGCTTTACATATAAATATACCATATCCTTTTTACCCACAGTTTATTTTAATTCTGCATGCATGGTGCAAACACACACTGTAAAATGAAATGTAATTTTTCGTTCACCGTAAAAATGTTTAATAACTCTTATTGGCGAGAAGAAAATTACTAAAAGTGATTTTACGGAAAGGCCCCGAGATTTCTCAGATTAAAGAGCAATTGCCTGTTTTTATGGATTTATGGCATATTGCAAAAAAGAGATTGTTGCTAGGAAGTTTCAGGGTAAAAATCCCCCCCCCAAATTGAATAACAGGCAAATGCCCATAAATATGAAAATTTCACGGGGCTTTGGCCAGACTTCACGGTTTTTCTCGGTAGTTTTCTTCTCGACAATACGGGATCCGTAAATTAACGGTTTCTTTTTAAGTACAGTCTGTTATGATGTCCGTGGACGTCAAGGTCAGAAAGACCCTATACAAACACAAATAAATAAGCCTTGTGCACAAATGATCTGAATTATATACTAAACAGATTTAATATTTTACAGTTTTTTGGATCTCAAAGCAAAACGGTTGACTCATTTTCTAAGTTTACAGTTTGGGATTTCCATTTACCCTATAATAGGGATTGTGCAATCTATCTAACAGGTGCTCATTGCACAAACAACACTCGGGGAATCCCCTGCTCTCTTTTTATCATAAACAAAGTTACTTTTCCCTGAGAAATCTTTTTCTCAATAAAATTTAAAATTAATTTATATCTTTAGATCAGAAAAAATGGAGGCCATATAACATTAAACGCAACACCCTTCCTTAACCGGAGGTTTACTTTTACAATATATCATTATTGATTGAAGGTAAAATACCACACAAAAGTACACATAATTATTATGTTTAAAAAAACAAACCAGAAGACAAGATGAAGTCTTCCTTTTCTGGGCCAACCTCTCCTCCCTGGCCGAATTAATTCGTTAATAGAAGTTTTTGGCTTATCTACTGAATTCCTATCCACATACTCTGATAATCCAACAATTCAATGCAATAAATTCTCAACTTTTTGTGGCACGTGAGAAGGAATTGACTGTACATCACGAATGCCCGCTTTATAATAATGCATCACCAGACAACTGCTATTAATACCAAAGATGCAAACACAACGCCTTTGTTAAATGTTTAACCACATTTCATTATACTTTATAAAATCATGCTGCACATGTAGAAGATTAGTTACAGTAAGTGTTATTTAGATATAGTTACAAATATGTTACAGTAATATGTTCATGTATTGTAAAGTGTTATATAATTTATATTAGCCTATGCATTTCACCTATGACATTCCAAATAAGACCTAATAAGACCTAATATAATAGATTGCAGGGGGCCAATAAGTATCGAATTTAGACGTTGCCATTGGTTTAACACGTGAAAGCGAAATCTTGACAAAAAAATCTGATTTTTTGTTTATCTGTTGTGAAGGAATATTTTCTTATTCCATAACCGCTGGAGCTGAAGAATCAACTCCACTGTAAGGGTTATTTCTGATTTTTTGTATGAATAACGGATAATAACTCCATGATTAGACGGACCGACCCACATCAAAACGCCTAAATCGGTTTGTGTTTTGTGTCTGTAGTACTGTAATCTATCTGGATTCATTTTGGCGAGTTGCTATAGACGAATCCGACCAGCCAAATGATGGTCAGAATTGATCCGCCATTACTGGGGGGCCTCCAACCCACAACCTACCCAAATCTTTTGTACGTCTGTACCACGCTTGATTAAAGGTGCAACGAGAGATTTTAAGTCATCCATATTTTCTGTGATATGTAGTGATTTCATATCGATTAGATGCTCAATACTTTTATTTGATCACAAAAATAACTTAAATGAAAACAAATGGTGATTTGTATATGCTTATATTTCAATAGAAAACATAGGCTGAATTTTGTATTTGCTCCTATATGAAATTAGAAATTTCAGAATTTTTGTACCAAAGAAACAGTTCTCAGCTTAATCCTTACAGATGGGGATATTTTTGATACAAAGCTTTACACCAGTGCCAAAATCAGAATTTTCACATTTTTTTGGGACACCTGTTCTTTTGAAATCTCTCGTTGCACCTTTAAGTATAATTCAAAGCTACACTTAATCTGCACATTTGGGTGAATTCAAGCAGGATGCACCCCAGCTATGGCTGCCAGTGAGGTGTTGGAATGTGCGAAATCGGATTCGTGTATATTGAAAAAGGCTTGGCCGCCTTAATCGTATGATAGGTTGGGAATTTAGTACGCTACAGTCCTTACGAGGTTCAATACTTTAATAAATGTACCTTTTTAGTAGTCGTCTTATTCAGCACAATAATATTTGCAATCTTGATTATATACACAGCCAGTATAAGGATTGCTAGCGATCATCTTTGTATCAAATCTTTGCACTCTATCAGTGCATTACTCATTTGAAGGTGGGTGACCCGATCGACAACCTCATCGCCCCCTGATTCTTGGAGATTTTGGCCCGAATTCATGCTCCAGGAGCATATATTTTCAACTCGTCTCATAGGGGCGCTATTCATTATTATGTGTGCGCTTTATTCCGTTAATGTTTTATATTGAAGTATTACAAAAGAACGACTTCCTGCCGGCTCGGATTGGGCGCTCGTCTTGTTATCCTATTCGGGCCAGAATCTCCGACATGCATCTCCCCTCCCCACTTTTCTTCATCGAAATAGAGATTTTGGTATCAGAAGAAAGGTCATATTTTTCTCATTATACCCTAGTGATATTTTTTGCCCAGGAAATGTTTCCTTTCGATGTTATGAACAAAAACGTCTCCAATGTAGTATAACACATTATTAACACACTGTCCCGTGCACTGTTAAAATGTTCATTAAAATAACGGCGTTTTGACTTGCAACTGGAACTCACAACAGCTAAAACGACGTTTTTACAGGTATTTGCACGTTTCGCGTCCCTTTTTACATAGTCACGTTTCGCGTCCCGGCTAACAGTTTAAAAACCGTTTTTTTAAGAACATTTTTAACAGTGTGGGCCAATTTAGTGCACATTTTTGCTTCCTCTAACCAAACTCAACCATGAATCACATCAAAAAGTCTTTTTTATAATTATAATTATGTTTTCATGTAGGAGAAAACATAATATGAAAAGTCGGACCTTGATCGGGTCATCCACCTTGTTACATCCCTAGACTACGCATTTTTTTCTACATGAGTATACCTGAGCAAAATAAGGACTATACGAAGTAACTTTAAATAATATGCTTATTGTTTTGATCTTTGAACTCATCCCTGAAGATCACGCGCATTTCACGTCTATTTTGAACAACATTTGTTCAACACGTGTTTCATAGTGACATTATTTAAAATTCAATCTCTTGTCTTATATGACAAGATTAATTCTTGAGGTTTTCATCAATGACTTCACACGATCCTTTTTTATTTTTTGATCTTATAATTCATTTTAGTGAATACGCAACAATTTTTAAATTGTTTTATTATCTCTTAAAGCCACTATCAGCGATTTTTTTCACGATGTAAACAAATCGCGCCCCCTATTTTTCATCAATGTCCATTTTTTCGCACTGTTGTATTTGAAATTGTTATAGTAAAGACCCCCTGTAAGTGGCTATACACGCCGTATTTGTAAAGAAATTAAAAATGTTTATGCTTTGTTTACTAATAAAAGTCGGGATCCGGCTTTTTAGGTCTAGAAATAGTTGTAAATTACATCTTCAAGACCGCTTTAAACTGTTTAAATGTCTGTTTTTCACAAAGAAAAGTAATATAAGGTGTTGATATGACCTAACACTAGCAATTTAGAGACAAAATGGACATTTTGAATTTGGAAAAAGGGTGGCTTTGACTTAAGTAACATTTACATTTGATTTACGGTTGAAATTGTTTAAGCTGTGATTTTGTTTTAATTGTCTGTCGTTCTTTTGATAAAAATAAAGAAAAAATAAAGGCTATGCCGTTAACACGGAAAGGGTTTGAACTGCGATTTAGTTTGTCGGTGAATTTTTATACATTTGATAGTACTTTCAAAGTTTCTGATAAGGAATATGAAATTTGAAAAACGGGGTCACCGACCTCATTTTTGAGAAAAATGCAATATAAAAAGGGTGCTAGCTTTCAAATTTGTTTCATGACTTTTTTCACATATGTTCACTTTCATCACCTTAAAAAAACCCAGAAAAACAAAAATAAAAACAAAAACGAAAAAAAAGAACAAAATGCGGCGCCAAACATGATCTAATGCAAGTTATGCCATCCTCATCAGCCTATTGGATAAGATGAACGTTGGATAACTTTATTGGAAAAGGACGCAACGACTAATAAGTTCTTTTTGATGAAAATTAGGTTATAATTGATTTTTTCAATGATTCCTGGATACAATTTCAATTCCAAACTTTTTCTATGTAGATGCTTTTCCCTATTGAGTTCAATTTACTTTAGATACACTGTAAATACTGTACGTTTACAAGGAAAATCATGTCATCAATTCTGCCACACCAAATTACCGTAAAATTGAGTATACTGTAAATTAAAAAAAAACACTTAAAAATATTTTTTGAGAATTTTGGAAAATTGTGTCAACCAAAATTTTGACGGTGCATATACGGTAAATTTACAGTTTGGTTTAAAATATCCTACATCAACTGGTAAAATAAACAGTGAATTTTGAATGGAAACGTGTAAAAGCTGTACGTTATTTTAACGGGGTTTTTCCAGGCATTATACAATTTACATTATTTTCCGGGTTGGTAATTTTGTGACCCCACTTTGATGCACCCATCGCATTTAGCCAGCCTTTAACGAATAAAGTCCAACCCTTATTTTCCCTGTAAATTTAAAGCATTTAATCGTTTAATTGAAAAGTCCTATAGTGTTTTGATAATTGTTGATACTCATTAAAATTCGAATAAAGGTTTCCACTACATATGGCCTGTAAAATTGTACATAAAATTTTAGATATTTGCTGCATTCCAAATTACCAAATTTCCATTTTTTTTCAGTGTAGATCTAACACTTTTGTTTGCTTGTTTTTGTTTTATTTCTCTTTAATTTTTATTTTGTTGTTGTTGTTGTTTTTGTTTTGTTTTGTTTTTTTTTTTTTTTCCTTTATGCCCTGCGTTTTCTTACTGAGAATGATCATTTATGTGATCGTGATGGGTGGTGATGAGGTGGAGTAAAATGATGGTTAAAAAAAAAGAACGTGTAACCCAAATTGGTTCAGTTCGTTTTCATGGTTTTAAATGACAAACTATGGCAAAGGTAAAAAGGGCTTCCCGTACTTATCATAATGACTGTATTATTTTTTTCTGATTGGTCCGATTGGGCTTTTTAGATAGAATGACTTACTCCATAGCTATTCGTGTAACAAATTTATGTAGTTCAGCATCAGATAGTGATGACAATTTTGTATTTTGTTTATAAAAGTCATCACATTTCATTCAAAGAGCTGTGAGAACGAACGCAAAATGGATATAGTACAAATGGGTCCCTTCCCATATTCATAAGGTTCGCTAGTCGTAGGGTTCACAATTGTAATCAGAATAGGTTCGCTTTCTAACGTTTCGTTAGTCATACTCAGAAAAAAGCAGGACTAGTATATGAAAGGGTTATGGTTTTGGATTAGGTTAGGAGTTATGCTTAATTTAATGAATATCGATCCTTTTTTACGATTAATGAACTTTATGACTAGCAAACCTTATGACTAGGGATTTTGACCCGGAATGCAATACATATTTCTTAAATGTATCGTATAGTTAGATGCTCGTGTAACTAACCTCTTGAGATTTGAACAACAGTTTATGATTCAATTTTAAAATGTTTTTGCCGTAATTTAAGGGAACCCTTTAAGGTAGGCTAAGTGTCATTGTCACATGGATTTCCCTTAGTTATATCATCCACCACTGACAATACGCCCTGCGTCAAAGCCAGTCGTAAGGTCAACCGATAGCACTCTTATTTCTACAGTGTTGTCATAATCCTTGTACACCCGCTTGCGTACCTCTTTGCGTGAACTGTGCTTACATGCTATCCACGGCGCGTATACGGCGGTCCGGCACGATGTGGCGTTTCGCGGCACAACCCCTACCGGATCAAACCTGCCGCGTTGCCCGATGATTTGGTGAACACCGAAAATGACAAAAATAATAACGGTTTTTGCTGTAATCTACATGCACGTTAGAGGGGCTAGGGGAATGGCCCGATTTTAAGATCTGAAGTTTTATTTGATAGGTTGGTTGTCCTTCACTTCAAAACCCCATCTGTAAATTTTCAATACGTTTTCTTTCTTCTTTTGTCAGTGACATTTTGAAACATCCCAGATTCCTCTTCAGCCTCGGCCTCGGCTTCATGAATTGGAAACTCAAAATTTGTCCGCGTAATATATTTTTTACTATTGCACTCATATGCATTGGTATAGGGCCTACTCTAACGACACCACCAGCGAACAAACTCGGGATATGACGTGTTTCCCTAGCACCACGCTAACACTCATGTCCTCCCTGACCGGCGTACTTATCATTTCCGCACCGCCATACATGAGTGTTGAAAAACTTCGTGCCCATTGCACTATGGATATCGAATCTTTTTAATCCTGACTCAAACCGTAGCTCACTTAAACATTACTACCCAATTTGCTATTATAGCTGTGTCGTAAATAATAAATAAATTAAAAAAAAACCACTGATTCATAACCTTTACACTACGCTCACTTGCATTGGTTGCTACAACACTTTGGTCCAGCGGGAAGTATGAAGTAGCGACTGCGGGCGTATACATGTGCCGACTTTTAGCGCGCGAGTAAGCAAAGCACAATCGCACTGCAACTGAAAGGCGGCACTGAGTATACGCGCGCGTCGTCACTTCATACTTCAGACAAGACAAAGTATATGTACTTACCTACAACATAGCAACCAATACTCGCATTGTATCATACACCCGTGCCGAAGCCCTTGGTACAGTGTTCTTATTTTCCAATTTTAAAAAATTCCATCGTTCAGATCATTGAAAAAATCAGGGAGTCAACTAATAAGACTTTAATTAAGATATGATAAAAAATAAAAAAATGATCTGAACGTAAAAAATATGTCAAATTTCAAGCCGAACTTGGTGTTACGTTTAGTACAAATTGGTTACAATCATATTGATAGCATGGAAAAAACGTGTTTTTACTGATTTTTGTGTGAGGTGATGCTATTTCCTTTTGTTTACTTTAAAGGCACTATCAGTGATTTGCCAAGTCACAAAAATCGAAAAAATCATCAAAAATTGCATGTCTGTAACAAGTATAGTTACCCTAACATATCCTGCAAATGATAAGGCCAGAAGCAACCTAATAAGGACAAAATCAGATAGGCCTATATCAGTAGGCCTAATTACTGTCCGTATACACGTAAGTGAATGGAGAGTCATATCTTTGAACACTGCCGTTTTCTTCCTTTTCTGTTAATTCTTTAGTTGGAAAGAGTGACTTATGAGAATTGTACAGAATTATCCTTCACTTTTTATTTTGAAGCTATTCCTGAACATTTCAAATATTTTTAGTCTTTCAGATGAATCCTGATAGTGTCTTTAAATTCAGTCTTCAATAATTTGTTACGGGGAATTTCACATCAAATGGAGGTTTGACTTCTTCGAAAAGTGAAATTATATATGAGTTGTTATTACGGAGGGTTTACAAGTGTAAACCGTAAGTTGGTAAAACGAGCGTGACGTCCCATTAAAATACCGTTTTACGGAGAAAATCTAGAAACAACGTTAGTTTGTTCGCTGGTGGTGTGTGTCTATACTACGGCGGTCCGGAAAGTGTGTATCTGTGTCACAGACTACGAAAAATATTATCTAAATTAGTAATGCGCGAGAGATTAATGTTATCAGTCGGTCATAGCGAATGCATGCAAATATCAGTCGGTCATAGCGAATGCATGCAAATGAAACTAAATCTCAAATATCTCCGGAAAAACCAATGGGTTCTATGGAGATTTTTGCATCAGAGGGTCCGTTGCTATGTTTTGTTTTGAATATGTATCGTAAATGTGTCTGAACCTATAGAACCTAGCGAGAAAATTGAATAGATTTTGAACACCTGCAGAACATATTTTAGGTGTTCTCGAAGTACCGAGAAATATTTGTCTCTATCGGAAATACTTAAAGGATTTTTAGTGATTTTGGACATGGTAGCAGCCATATGGGATTTTCAAAAATGCGGGCCACTACCGTAACAAATGTTGCACACCTCCAAAAATTATTGGCTTATGTCCTAATGAAAATAAAAATCTATCAATAGAACAAGTCTGTACTCCATTTCCATCTTCAGGCTGGGTGTCTTAAACTTCACTAGACTGAACTTATAAAAAAAGATAGTGGTTCGAATGTTAAAGTTTCATGCTTTTATAACGAAATGTACAATTCTTAAAAAAGTCACTACCTACTACCCCGCCTACTACTACCCACTTTGATAACTTTATTTTGTGGCGTAAGTATTGTATATGGAGAGCCAAAATCTAGTTACTGGGCAATAATGATTAATGATTAAATAACAAACGCTTTATAAACGTTTGTTACCAGTTACGAAATGGCAAAAACAACTCCTGGCTACTTTGTGCGTGACTACTCGCATCAGGGCACGATGTTAAAAAATTTTAGTGTTTTAATATGGTTTTTTTTTTTTTGGTATTCTTTTTTTTTATTACCTACTTTTACCTTCACTCGGCACATGTCTGAGTTGAATGTAGTGGTTTTACTTAAACAATTTATAGGTCTGTGGACATTAAAAACTTTGCCCATATTTGGCTGTATTTCCAAATACAGCCATCAGTGTTATATATTTATTAATCTTCATGGAGATGGCCAGCGCACGACAGTGTTGAAAAAACCCCACGTGCGCGGGCGGACCCGAACCGGCGACCTTCGTATTACATGCACGGACCGCTCGAAACCGACTGAAGCTATCAAGCAGGGTTGGTGAAGAGCGATAGATATCACCTAGGAGGTGGTGTTAGGTTCGAAAGGTGTTCTTCGCTTCCCTAGGGATAGCATCAGACTGTATATTTTAACATATACGATTATACTTGCTTTTGTGAAATTTAAAACTTACTTAGTTCTCCAGGTTAGCAAGGACGTTAAATATTTATTAATCTTTCCCTGAGATGGCCAGCGCACGACAGTGTTGAAAAAAACCCCACGTGCGCATGGCCCGACTGAGCTATCAAGCAGGGTTGGTAGAGAGACGATAGATTATGGGTCCGGAAAGGCGCCACGTGGGGTGTTTCAACACTTGTCGTGCGCTGGCCATCTCCAGGCGAACGATTAAAAATAGATACATCCTTGTCTACCTGGAGAACACTAAGTATGTTAAATTTCAAAAACAATGATAATCGTATCTGTTAAAATATAGTTCTGGCTCATCCGTAGAAAGGCGAAAAAGGACACCTTTCGAAATAACCAACTATAGATGATATCTATCGATCTTCTACCAACCCTGCACTTGATAGCTCAGTCGGTTAGAGCGTCGTGCTGTAATACGAAGGTCGCGGTTCGGGTCCGGCCAGGCGCACGGGGGTTTCTCAACACTGTCGTGCGATTGGCCATCTTCAGGGAAGATTAATAAATATATTACATTCCTTGTCTACCTGGAGAACAAGTAGTTTACATTTCAAATCAGCCATCAGTGTTTGCAGTGGGTGGCTGTGTCTGGATTTTCTTTTCTCCTTTTTTTTAAATGACCCCATTTCACTCCATGGACCAAAAATAAGTTGATGAAAAAAATGATTTTTTTTATCATTATTATGTTTTCCCACCACGTGATCCATAAGAATGACTCAGAGTATTTAACTAAGGAGAGAACCCTCATTTTTCAACAAAAATCGTGTTTTTGCCTTATCATAATGCTCGTCCGTCCACATAGTAATCACTGTATGAAATAGCGAAGCTCAAATCGACGTCCTTCATAGGGAAAATCACAGTGTTTTGTTTAAAAATTCCGGCTCCAGAAATTTTAATTTTCCACAGGCTATGGAGAGTGTGTAGTTACATAAATTATGTTTACTGCATCAAAACGAAAAATCAGATTCATATTTCAAACTTTGAATGGGTATTTTGGGTGGCTACCTTTAGTTCTAGTCAGAATATTTCTAATTATTACACACAAAAAATTATATCAAAATCGGCTGCAAAATATTGGGCGGTACGCAGTCGAGCCCAATATAAAAACTAATAGCCGAGACCAATGAAATATTGAGTAACTCATCCATTTTATCATTATCATGATTGGATCCGATATTTTCACAACTTGGATTCTCAAAATACATGATAATGCAAAATAACGTGCAGTAAACTAAAAAAAAAATATAACCATCTGGTACCAATTCAAGGGGCGCTTTTGATAATTTGGAGCATAGGGTAATAGAATTAATAGAAGGACTCTGCACGTAAAAAACATTTGACTAATTGTCTGGCTTTCGCCCCGCCCCATTATATTCAGGTTTTTATTCCCGGACACAATTATTTTAGCATAAACTGACAACCTCCCCTTATTCGCTGATTAGTGGCTTTAATTCAGTTATTGGATTATTTTTTAAGGTTAGAAACAGTCGGAGTCGGAAATCGCATCTTCAAGACCCGCTTTTTAAATTGCTTAGTGTTGTTTTTCACCAACGACGTAAATTACGTGTTGGTATGACCCTAAAAATCAGCAGTTTAGAACCAACATGAGGCATTGAATTTAAAAAAAAAGATTGATAGTGACTTTAATAACGGAAAAAAACCCTCAAATTCTTACTAAAAACGTAACAGTTGTTATGTCTTTACAGCGCGCGTCCCGTCTCTTCCGCGTGAATATTTGCGGGTGTGTCTAGAGTGTTGGTATACCCCATGGAACTATATAAGAGGAAGAAGTGAATCGCGTGTATTATGGAATAGCCCAAGCCCGTAACCGCTTTCTCTCACATTCAGCGCGCCGTGGTCGTTGTTGCGCAAGCACTCGCGCGTCGTCACTGTTGGTGCGCAAGCATACGCACGTACAAATCTGTGCGTCACGCGTTATGTTATCAGTGTTGCATTTCCCCAGTATTCCATTGTCTGATCGGCCGATTTTTCTGCAATAATTATGCGAAAACCAATCAATGGAAGAAACCATGCATCTAAAAAGATTTCTGCATTCCTAATGCACAAAAAGTCTCCCGATGACCCCTGTATATTTTGCTTAGAAAAGAGATATTTGAGTCCGAGTGATAGCATGTGCCATCAGTTGTTATTGTTGTTTTTCACTCGCTTAGTGTGACGAACGTAAAATACGGCGTGTCTCATAAATATGCATAAGGACTTTCCAAATACGACGATACGTAAACCAAATATGGTGGTGCCCAAAACTATGTTAATGAAGTGCGTATGCTCATTATAATACTTTTGGGCACCTTGATTTTGGTTACGCCGTATGTGGAGAATCCGCTTGTCTATCTTTATAAGTCATTGGTATACCCGCGCCAAAAAGAACGTGCGCTTTGCATCACGCATTAGGGCGTAATCGCGACACATTATTTAATTAAGAAATAAAGGGTAAGATCAGGGAACAACAATCAATGGGAATTGACCGTCGCTGTCTGCCGATTCCCGTAATCAGATTTTCACGTTCATTCATCACACTCCGTTTGGAGCTTCCGCGGTTGGGAATATTAGTATTGCTTCGACAGCTAAGGGACATAACAACGGCCCCATAATGCAATGGACATACAGCAACCCGCTATGCTCTGCATAATAACTATGCTTTGCATAATGAGCTATGCTATAGTCAGCAGATAGCATTTATGCAAATAAGTTTGACGCAATGATTTGATTTGATTTTATTTTATTCGGCATATTATACATTTAAAAGCAACAATATTGCACAATCAAGATATTAAAACCTAACAATACAAAATACAATATACAGAGAAAATATTTAAAAATGATAATACACCAAGGATAACCCTTTAAGCTAAAGACTTATTTCCAAAGGGGTCCTTATTGAGATAATACAACCAACAATAACAAAGAAATCAAAGAATATACAACAATAAAAAACATTGTTAAAACAAGATTAAATTAAGCTATACATGCATGATGTGATCCAAGAGATGAGTTTTAGCTTCTTTTTTAAAATTGGATTTCAGTGAGATTGATTTAATGTTGTCAGGCAACCTGTTCCAGTCTTTGATTGAATTATAATAGAATGAGGCAGCAGTAGGGTTTTTTATCTTTGGAACTTGAAAGTTAAAATCACTACCCCTCGTATTATAGCAATGGAGACTGGAAAGCTTGATAAAATTCTCTTTCATATACCCTGGACTAGAACCCTGGAATATGTTAAAAACATGGTTCAATCGTCCAATGGCGGTGCCCCTGAGGTGTCACCAATTTGCTGAGTCACTGTCAGGGGCCTGGTAAGATGTTCATGTTTATGCAAGAATAATGTGTCCGAGGCATTATTCAAATGTTTTTACTGCCGAGGACACATTTTTCGGCATAAACATGTAGGCCCTACATCGAACCTTTATTTCTATTCTATTACCCAAATAAATGAAATAATAACAGAAAAAATGGCAATTTCTTTCTAAAAACGGAGCAGTTGCTTACGTCTTTACAGCGCGCGCCCTGTTTCCTCCGCGTAAAGGTTAGCGAATGCGCCTATAGTGATGGTGACACGCGCCGAAAAGAATGCTCGCTTAGCATCACGCACTAGGGCATAATCGCGACCCTTTATCGCAGAATAATGGGCAGTAAACTAACCAATCAAAGAGCGCGCTTTTGAATAATGGGCAGTAAAGGTAATAAAATGACTTTTTGTGTGCTTTTTGTCCACATAGTTTACTGGTTCAAACATATTAAATCTTTTGGTTAGATACGGAAAAATTCGTACAAGTTTTATCAAATTATATCAAGTTTCAAAGAAGATCAGTTGAATAGCTGTCTTTTTAAGCTGTTAGGCATTGTACTATCTGACTCAATCATACGGTTTTTGATTTAACAAATCATGCAAACTCTGAGATAGGCCTATGTTCAAATGGTCTAAGAGCTATTTCATGATAAATACGCATCATAGTTTCTGCACTTTACTAGTCTTGTTCATCCACGCTTATGATCTTGCCAATTTCTCATTGAACAAACTATAACAGAAGGCACACATGTTTCCGAAACCGCCCATCACTATAGATTATCTGTGCTATTACTTGTAGGTTTTCTTCAGCGCCATTTTATGTGAAGAAGTTTTGGGAGAAAAAATCTTTTAATTATCGGAAAAAATCGCTAAAATTTGGAAATTTTCCGTTGTATACCATTCCGAAATAATAAGCAAATTATAACAAACTTTATCAACGTGCCTTTTGATTTCCATATTCGCGGTCATGTGGAAAATTACCATGCCGTGTGATGGTCATGGTCCATGGACGGTGCCAGTTCGTCACGTCTGGTAGCTTCTGGTGAAAAGCTTGGTCAAGTAACCGACATAAACCATTAACGTTCCGTAATTTGCATGGTCTTTTTAAGCTTTTTTTCACCGTAACAAAACACTGTTTTAATGAAGACCTAGTCTTTCAAAAATCGAAACTTTTTTCCAATTACAAAATTGACGTGTCCTTGCATGCCTGCCATGGGTCATGTATGAACTATGAATATGAGGTAGCGTGGTGGTTGGACTTAGTCTTGGAGCCAGCTAGAATTTATCAACGCAAAGGGTAAGTAATTTTGGGGCATTGGACATGTGAAGGAGTGTGAATCCATTGTAAATGTTGAACAGTTTAAAGTGACGGGATGAATTTAGTATTCTGCAACACTTAAAATTCGGCACCTTTATTTTTTAACATTGCGGTTTATTCCGTTAACGTAGTTGAATTCGTAGCATGTGGAGATACTTAAAATTCTTTCCAAGTTGACAAGATAATAAGTGCTCATTCTTTCTTGTATTGCATGTAGCCAGCTTTTTTTTGAGGGACAGGATGCATAATGATTATAAAAGAGATATTTTCAGTCTACATTTCATGGCAAATTGTCACTTACTAATGGACCAAAGGACAACCAGGGGGGAACAATCATGGAAACGTGTCTGTGGGCGGTTGCCCGATTCCCGTTATCAGATTTTCACATTCATTCATCACACTTCCGTTTGGAGCTTCCGCGTTGGGAATATTCAGTAGGGGGTCCAGGTTGATTTTTAAGAGTTGTTTTTTCCGCTTTTATTTTTTAAAGAAACGGATCTGGTCAACAAACTGAAATTGCCACAAACTTATTTCGAATGGGTAAGCGGTAGTGGAGTTATGGCAATTTTAAGGTGCTCAAAAATCCGTTTTTCGTTTTCCTTTTTTGTTTTTTGGTAAAAAAAATTTAAAAAACTGTAAAAAAGGCCATTCTTTGAGGATTTTTAATTACTCAAAATTCACTTCAGATTTGGGTAGGATGAATGTTTTATGTGTAGTTTTATACTTGTTTCTGATATAAATACCAAAGTTCAATGAAGAGTGGACCAATCGTTTGGGCAGTAACAGGCTTTGAATTGCCAAGGTATGCCTAGTTTAATCAATCAAATTCATTGATTGATGGAGTATTGTCATCGAGAGCGGCGTGTTAATAAAGCGGCAAATTGTTCTGGAGGTAGGGGGGGCATTTCGTCGTTAGGTTTTATTTTTTGGAATTTGTTAGGACGGAGGCGGGCCCGTTTGGGTGACTTTTGGATCTTTTTTGTCAAGTTTTGGACATCATCTTATGCCATGTTGTCGCTTTAATTACGAATGATAGTGGTTTATGTGTGCACCTATTACCGGTTCTAGTGGGGTTCTTCGGGCGAACGGAAAAAAATGGTGATGTGTACAACCTTACCATATCTTACCAAGGGAGTACCAGGATGGGTTCAACACAGTGCCGGAGTTCATTGGACTTGAGTAGATTTAGTGTTTGTAAACAAACATTTTCACTGGATGAAGGTCGCCCAACTATTATAGAGACTGACACAAAAGAAGTTGTTTTCTTGAGATACCGACTTCAGTTATGTTAATAACTCGGGGTATTTGCAACCAAGTCTCAAAGACTTTCGCAAAAAGTAAATGTGCCTACTTTAGTAAAGCAAAACTTCAAAAAATATTAAAGTCATTACCTTAGCAAAAATTTGGTATAGGGGTATAGTCCCCATTGCAGAAGGCAAGCCTTGTTTCCCATTATCGGCATTTATAATGATTATGCATATTGTTTATGGTATAGGATGGCTGAAAAGTTGGGTTCTGGGGTGGTTGGTTGTTGGTTTCACGGCAAATTTAGGGAATTTGTGTCCTCGCCGAACGAGTTTGGAAGGGGGACTATGAAATGAGCAGGTCCGTGTCGTCGTTTCTGTCCAGTGGATAAAAAGTAACCCATGTTGTATACGATGATCTGGAGTTCCGTAAGGCGACAATGATGTGGTAACTTGGTGGAAAAAGAAGCAGTGGATGAGTTTCGGACGTGATTAGATTTTGGGCGTTAAAATATGCTAATTCAGGATCTAATTTGCATAATTTTTTAGAAAATTTCCCTGTTCTCCGTGAAATATAAAATGTTAACCCATGTTGTATACGATTTATTCTGGAGTTCCGTAAGGGCGGACAATGATGTTAACTTGGTGGAAAAGGGAGCGGGTGGATGAGGTTCTCGACTTGATTAGATTTGGCCCGTAAAATATGCTAATTCAGATCAATTTGCATAATTTATGAAAAAATTTCCCTGCAAAGCCTGGTACAAGTTTTATGAGTTCCTTTGTAAGGCATATAATGATCTACCTTGGTGGACGGAGCGTGCTGAAGAGTTCTCGAACATGATAGATTTTGGGCGTATTTTCGGGCAATTGCGTATGCACGAGAAGCTAATAATATGCAAAAATCAGCGTAATTACTATATTTTTGACACACGGGTACATGGGATACTCAAAAATCTGACATGAATGGAAAGCCTATTTCATGGGGACAATCGTTTTTGCAATTTGAAAGTATGTGAGATAGCGGCTTAAGGTATGCAAATGAGCTCATAAATATGCAGTAATGCTGTTATCTCTGAAACGTTAGTAGGATAGGTCAAATTCCTTCGCTACATGAGACGAATAGTGGAAGAGGGGAGGGGGGCGGCGCTCGGGGGCTGGTGAGGCGGGTATGGGGCTGAGGGGTGGCGGGTGAGGGAGGGGGGGTTTGGTTGGGGGGGGTGGGGCGTGGTGTAGGAGGTGTGTGGGTGAGGGTGTATGTGAGGGTGTAAGAGGGGGTGGAAAGAGGGGGCGGCTTTGTGTCGAACTGGGGGTGGGGAGGGGGGTGGGGTGTTGTGGTGTTTTGTGAATGCGTGTTGGGGAGGGGGTTTGTTTGCAGGGTGATGAGGGATGGGGGTTTTGGGGAGGGGGTTGTGGAGAGTGTTGGGGAGAGGGGAGGGTGAGGGTGGTGGGGGAGGGAGAAGGGTTGTTGCAGGCAGGGGGTTGTGGATGGAAATGGCATGTTGCAGGAGTTGGGGAGGGGGGGGGTGGGGGTGTTGTAGTGTATTTGCTGTTAGTGATCGCGCACATTCGGCGAGCGGACATATTTTACGATAGAGTAAATCGAGTTCCGTACTGTTAGTTTATGTATATGGTTATATATATTTTTGGAAGGGTCTTGAGAAGAAACAATTTGGTGTACGCTGAGAAACCTTATTCGGTTGTCAGTATAAGTTCCCTCTTGTTGGCTGTTTTCGATAAAATGGACATTGATGAACAATGTATCCATATGCCAGCTTGGATTGTGACCTTAAACAGATGGTGTTTTGTTTTGTTTTGTGACCCCGACGTGACCGTGTTAAGGCACTTGTGAACCTGTTGAAAACCAGTTCTGGAATTTATAAGTGTCCTTTGATGAAAGTGTGAAGGGACACTTTAATATACATTAGGTTTTCTAGATATAAATATTCGATCGTATACATCTGATAAACCAACGGGAACTGTTGAAAACAGTATGGAATTTATTAAGTGGTTCCTTGAAAGGTGAAGGCACTTTAATATATTAGGTTTTCTAGATATAAAAATTCGATCCTATAAATATGATATACAAAAAGTGAAACTGTTGAAAACCAGTTCTGGAACTTAGTGGTCCTTGAAAGTTGAAAAAGGAACCTTTAAGATATTAGGTTTTCTAGAGATAATATTCCGATCTATAAATATGATAAACAAAAGAGGGTATTAAATTGCGACAGCGGTGGGCATATTCGGAATTATATTTTAATTAACCCTTACAATGGGAGATACTAGATTCTATTGCGAGTAGTTGGGACGCACAAACACGCTGACCTTACTTTTGACGGGTTGTAGATATTTGTGTCGACGGTTGCTTCAGGGTCAGAGCCAAAATAGTCATCATTCAAAGGTGAAATTTCAAATTGCTTGTATGAAGTGAATATTGGTCATGGTTTGAGTAAGAATCAGTGATTGAAAGTTCATGGATTCAAAACATTTTTCGGTTCAAAATAGCGTCGTGTACGAGATAAAACAATTGACGATGCAAATAGGCACTCTCGATGTGGTTGGACGGAATTGAAAAAAGTGATATAATTAAATAATAATAAGAGACCCCTATGCCGTTCGCAATTCATCACCAGTTTTCCCTCGTACTTTCTCCTACCGACGGTGGTGGGTTGGGTAACCAAACAAAATTGTTTTTTGATATTTAAAGAGGGACACTAGTAAGAAATTTTGATACCAAACATAGGTGACCGTGTGTTTCAGAAATTAAAAAATACGAAAATAATTAAAATAATTTCCGTTCCCACAACATTTTGTGGGGTTTTTTTAAGTTCACGAAACAAACAAAAAAATATAAATTTCAGCAAAACATGTACAGACCATCAAATATTGGGGCAATCATATTACTTAAACAAAGAAAAGACATCAGTGGTTTAACATTATATTGATTTATTTTGTGATTGGTTTTTATGTTTTGATGTTCTAGAAACTTGTGGGGGACGGAAGCCATGTGGTGGGACGGAATAACACAAGGAGGGCCTGAATTTTGCAGTTATCAGGAGTTTAGCGCTCAAACACAAAAAAAATTTTAAAAAAAAAAATTATAGCCAAAGGCTCTCCATAATAGATAACTAATCCTTACCCTCAAAACTAGAGTCAAACCGGATGAAAAATCTGATATTCTAACCTTTTTGGGAAAAATGAAATTTCCCCTAGATATGTGTGTCTATGGAAAATTGACAAGTTTTGCTGACATGCGAACTTATGACGTCCTTGTGACGTAATGCTATCATGTTGGTACTCCTTTTGGTATATCAATGGAAAGAGGGACCATGTAGCTATTATTGGTACCTAAATCAACGTGTGTGAGGTCCGTGTTCTGCTAGGCATACTGGTACTTCTCTCCCGAAGGCTGGGGGGGGGGGGGTGGGTGGTGCCATCACTTTGGTATCACCCTGATCTTACCTGTACCAGGTGGATATTTTTTTGGATTAAAAGGAGAGGACACATGTCAATTGACAATTAGATATTAAATAATTGCACCAAAAGGTGGTTTTAGCATAGAAGGGGGGGAAAACCTGAAGGGGGTGGGTCTACCCCCCCCCCTTTCACGGGACAAGGGTTTTTAAAGGATGTACCTCTATGGCTGGGAAAAAAATTATATTGGTGATTGAAAATGCATTTCGCAGTTGTTAAAGTGGAATTGATTCATAAAATAGTGCTGTATTTTGCCTTGATTTAAAGATTTAAATTAATTGCAGGTAGGACTTAAAACAATTTGCAAATTGTGGAGTTAGCATCAAAAATTGGGTCATATTATCGTTCTAAAACAACTGCTCACGTGGTTTGATAGACACTTTTGAGTTTGGTTATAATGCTTTGTGTAAACCTATAATACTTGTATAATAACCCATAATAGTAGAGTAGGATATTAGATGACACATAAAACTATTTTCCAAATTCAACCATTTGTAATTTATAGTCCCTGTCAAAATTATTTTATTAAGACAATTTTCAAAATTCAATTATATTTGGAACCCTCGTGAACAGATTTTTAAAATGTATAATAACTTGTACTTGGGTAAAATAATGACCCTTAATGTTAGTATCTTCACTTTAAAAAGTTCAAGACAATTTTGTCCAAGTTTTGACACTATACAATAACCAATAGTAATGCGGACAAAATTCCGTCCCACCACATTCCGTTCCAATCGGCACATGTATCAATTTTTTAAACACATGTATTGTGAAATTGTGGGGGAGTCTCTATTAATTCATTGAAGTTAATAGTAGGATAGTTGGAACTATATATTAGTGTTAAAAAATTGATTCAAATCCTTGTAATTTGATAAAAATTTAAACAAATGTTTCCCGTGTAACCAATTATGTGTCAGCTTTCGTTCCGTTCCCACCACATCATGCAACCTTTGTGTTGCATGGAAACAATTAATCCTCCTTTGCTTCCTATTTTGTCGTTAGCATGAACTTTGTTCGGCAGAGACTTTGAGTAATCACTTTTCTGTGCTGTCTGTCTGTCTGTCGTTCGTCGTCTGTCTGGCTGTTGTCATTGCTGTGCATGAGTCCGTGTTCACGGGCTTGTGTACTACGATTTATATCGGAGTTCCGTATCGTTTAAGGGCTATGATGTTGTAACTTGTGGAAAAAGAACGGGGTCCACGAGGTTCTCGACCCCTGCCCCGATTGATTTTGGGCGTAATTAAAATGACTAATTAAGTATCTAATTGCATAATTAACGAAAATTTCCCGCAAGGCTTGTGTACAAGTTTTCTGGAGTTCCGTAGAAGGCGTATGATGAGTAACATTGGTGTAATGGAGAGGGAGGAGACTTTGCTCGGAAAATGCTCCGATTAGATTTCGCGGCGTATTTCGGGCCACAAATTAAGTATTGGCAAATGAGCCAATGAATTGCAAAAAAAAGCGTAATTGCTATTAATTTGAAACGGTTTTTTTTTTTGTTTTGGTTACATTGGAGGATACGGAAGAAAATTCCTTAACTGCATGAAAGCCTATCATGGTGCGCATCTTTTTTCCAATTGACGCGTGTGTGATACAAGCGGCTTAGGTATGCAAATGAGCTAATTAAATTATGCGTAATACTGTATCTCTGAAACCCGGACATCGGATAGGCAAAATTCCTTCCGCATGAGGAAAGAATTACTATGCATGCCATCTTTGGGTGCAGCATAATTGGGTAAAGGGAATGTGGCCGATTTTTAAAGGGCATTGGTTTGATACAATTATCTAATGAAATATGATCATAATTGCGTTTGATCACTGAAAAGGACATTAGATATGCAAAATTCCTTCGCTACATGAGAATTCTAGCCGTACATCTTTGTATGAATCACAATTGCGGTTCAAGGCAAGTGGACAATTAAAGGGGCATTGTTTGATTGCCCAATTGATCTAATTAATAGTGGCGTAATTGCTTGTATCGATAAATGGTACATTGGATATGCAAAATTCCTTCGCTACATGAGGACTAAATATGGTAACATCTTTTGTGGGAATAATAATTGTGGTCAACATGCATGTGGGCCACTTAAAGGGGCATTCTTTGATTATTTTAAAATTGCAACTAATGCTAATGCTTGGTGACATTTCAACCAAATTTTCTCAGGTTGTCATTGGTCAGTGTGAAATTCTACACTCAAAAAGAATTTGATTCAGGAGGTTGTTACCTTACAATAAATTAGTTCAGCATATGGCTCTGGTTTTTTTTTACATATACCAAAAGTGTCAACCAAGGGGGTGAAAATTAAAGTAAGTGCATGTTAGTGACTTTTCTGTATACGATTTTCAACTTGGAAAACCATATTATGTGAAATAAATGAGTTGAAGCTTAATCTTACTTTGATTATGTGTTACAGCTATAAATGTAGAGAAAAACCTCCATGTTACAGTTAAACACCTTTTCATGACAAGGACAACATTTTCAAGCTCCCATTGCTTACATTTGATGACCCAAGTAACATAGGGTGAAATATCAAAAACCGAGGCTTTTTATGCCAAATGTTCAATTCCGTTGGTGACTAGAATTTTTTTTACAGCCAAAGGAATGCAAAAATAACTCATAATTACTGGTTTTGACATCAAACAAGTTTTTCTAAAAATTTTTAAAAGAGGATTACTCCTGGTATGTCTCATGTGGGCATTTACAACCAACTGAGGTGGTAATTTCTTGCACCAACATTTGAAAAAACTCTCTAAAATTAAAAATTTTCTTGATTGAATCCTTTCCGGGGTTGTGCGGACGTTACATCATGTCAACAATTCCTTGGGTGTACTCTCTTTCAAGGCATTTA
>JAMKCH010006592.1:0-32917 GCA_023653785.1 Ophioderma brevispina | reverse complement strand
TGTTCTTCTATAGCCATTAAGAACCCCGCTTGCCACACTTTGTATTGTTGTTTTGCTTCGGATCCAAGATGGTAGCCAACATGGCCACCTCAAAGATCGACAACGTCTAAAGTCTCATGTCTGTTTTATTTAGTCCGTAATATTCATGTTTGGCGGCCATCTTGGATCCAAAGCAAAACAACCATACAAAAATATGCATTGCAAGCTGTCGTAATGGCTCTAGAAGAACAATATTTGTTTCTTGTTTGTTATATAGGTGAAAAATATATTTTTCTGTAATGGCGACCTAATTTGCATAATTTACCTAAAAATGGCACTTGGGACAATTTTTGATTTTTTAACATAGCTAATCGTTTCTACGCATTTTTTCTGATATAGAGACATCGCTTAAAAAGTATTTCAGGGGGTGCACGAGACCCCCTTCTACCACTAACTAATTTGAAAATGGTAAAAGAAATGTTTACTTACGTTATTGTGTAGTACGTTATCGTTTATTACGTTGAATGCGTTTTAGTGTTATATCATCACATAATTTGTCCATGGAATGATATGGTGTCAATGCAAAATATAGGCCTATCGTTAGGATAAATTAGTAAAAGGTATCTTAATATGTTTATTATGAGGTATCATTTTCAGGCAGAATTTAATCCTACGATAAACGTAATTAAACTAACAAAGTGGAGCATTATTTTGAGTTCAAGCTACTCAAAAACTTTAACTTACTTGTACCAATAAAATTGTTCCAACAACTCTATGATAAGCCATCAGGTTGGCATATTCTGTTTGCTTCAAAAATTTGATACGATAAATTAACAACTAATTTCTGTTGCTGTTAAATGATAAACAAATGTTGGTGCATTCCTGGGTGTCCTATATTACTGTGCGAAAACGTAAGACGTGTTGTGGCAATATATTTTTCCCGTTATATTGAATACTAAATGTTTTAAATTAAACATACAATTTTTAGGATTTTTTAGGGGTGTGTATCTTCCCAAACTTCAACGTTTTAATTGAAACCTCGAACCACTTTTAAGCATAGGCTTAGGACTAATGTTTTGTTTCAATTTTTTCCCTTACACCCACAGGAAACACACCAATTGTTGTATTTAGACATGCCTGGCTGGACCTTGCCTATTCCGCAAAAAATGGGACGATATCCCCAAAAACAACGATTCGCAGGCAAAGTTTGATTTCGTCACACTGAAAAAAAATCCTGGCCGCCGAGAGCGTAGGTGCACGAGCCAGAACGCGCGGGTGCGTATGCGTATTTACTTAGATTATGAAACACCCCTGCGCGCACTCTAAAAACCGGCCCAGGGGACGAATGTGTCGTATGGCGTAGTATTTTACTTTAGAACACCCCTGGACCTCTGAAACAGCCAGACGCACGCGTGCGAATGCGTATTACTTTAGAACACCCCTGCGTCCTCTAAAACAGGCAGACGCGCGTTTGTGCGAATGCGTATTACTTTAGAACACCCCATGCGTCCTCTTTAAAACAGCCAGAAGAAGCGCGCTGTGCGTATGCGCCCACTATTACTTTTAGACACCCCTGTGCTGGACGTCCTCTGAAACAGCCAGACACGCGCGCGTGCATATGCGTATTTACTTGAGCACACCCCGGCATCCTCTAAAACGCCAGACGCCGTGTGCCAATGCGTATTTACTTTAGGAACACCCCTGCGTCCTCTAAAACATCCATGCGCGCGTGTGCGTATGCGTATTAACTTTAGACCCCTCTGCGTCCTCTAAAAGAACCAGCCAGACGCGCGTGTGCGTATGCGTATTTACTTTAGAACACCCCTGCGTCCTCTAAAACAGCCAGACGCGCGCGTGCTTATGCGTATTTACTTTAGAACACCCCTGCGTCCTCTAAAACAGCCAGAGGTATGAAACCCATGCCATTGTTAACTCGGTCATAAAAGTTAACTGGGCTCGGAAAACTCAACAAAAAAAGTCGTACCACAAAGTGTGCCAACAAAAAAAGTCGTACCACAACTTTGTCCCATTCCGGTTTTGGTTTATTGTTGTCCAATAAATCTTTGCAACATTGTCGGTAGGTGTCTACGTACATCCCCATCAAGACTAGGAAATTTGAGAGAAACGTTTGTATCTAATTATTAGAGCAGAACCTGCACACCGGTGATCGATTTACGTATATATGTATGGCCGCGTGTGGCCAATCGGTGGTGAATAAAGTGGCCACAACCTCGGGGTGATCGAAGCGATCATAATGAGCTCAGTAAATGCCAAATACATCATAAATATATGAGCGCGTGACCAAATCAGACCAATTAATGAACTGATCTGTTCTCAGGGTTGCGATAGTTCGATACGTGAACAATTCATCAAGCGAGCAATATCGCCGATACTCATGCATAGTCGTTTGCATGAGGCGAGATACTGTGGAATGTCGAGTGGACCAATAAAATGCGAGCATTGGCATCTGGCTTTGCTTGCCAGTAGCATGAATATGTATGCACTCACGTTCCAACACGTGCAATCATGTGTTTTACAGCTATAATGTTTCGCTGTTGACCCATATAGTACTTACAACCGTCAAGTTTTAACTGTCATGCAAAGCGCTACCGTGATGGGCACCAGTCTAAGCCTACAGGGTGGTATACACTAATTAACTCAGCACCACATTATAGGCCAAACACTTCAAGAACTTTGCGGCAGGGTCCGTTGTTATGAAAATTTCATTCTTTGTGTCATGGACCATTAAAAAGTCCTGGAGAAAATAACACACAAACAAAGTACCGGTAATAGAAGCCCATGCATATGTATCGTGTAAAAAGGGCCCAGCTTTATTTGGTCATATTACTGCAATATCGTAGAATTGCAAATAAAATACAATGATTAACACAACAACAGAGTTAGCAAAGAGAAAAATCCACCTCAATTTTAGTGCGGGGTTGTAAGTACATTGATAATTTTAGACATTTGTTTTTGATTTTTCAACCTGAATGCGAAATTGTGTTTACGAGGCCTTACGATATTTGTTTTTTGAATTTGGTTGTGAATAAACTGGCTGATTGAATCATTTGCCTATTGCCCAAATCAGTGGAAATTCTTATTCATCGAGGTTTGAATTTAATTTTGTTTGTCAGGTTTCAATGGCCATGCATCGGTATATTCATGGCGGCGCCAGAATGCTTTTCGTAGGGGGTGGAGGAAACAATGGGAACGTGAAATTGGTTGAAGGGGCAAAAAGTGATTTTGTTTCAGGGAAAACACAGCTGTTTGAGATTGTAAACCCAATGTGGTCCCAAGTCGCCAAGGTTTTGCACAAAATTTGGTCATTTTCAGCCCACAGTCGCTTATTTTTGCCCCTAAACCACCATTTTCCACTTCTGGCCGGGAGGGGGGGGCAAACTGAGGTGAACATAAACATGTTGGTTGACATTCCACCATGCCCCCCCTCCCCTGTGGCCGCCACTGGGTTTGTATTTGGTGTGTGAAGGCAATTTTCGCCCCGGTGATGATGTGTACGCCACAATGAGTTTTGTAGAGGACGTTGGAGAATTTCGACTTGAAAATTTTTGTACAATTAAAAATAAACAAAATGTTCTAAATTTGGGGGTGGGAAATGTCTATCATAGGTAATAACAAGTTAGGTCGCTGTAAAAACTAAAAAGCGCACCGACACGTATCGGAGGGAGCAAACAGTTTCACAAATGCTGTACCACCTTTGGTAAAGAGAGCATCAAGTATTCTGGTGGCTTACTCCAGAGGTGTGGCGTTGAGTTGTGCAATGAGTGAAAAAACAATTAAGTACAATTCCCATATCCTAGCCGTCCCTTAACTGCTTTTTTTTTTCCACTTTCAAAAATCACGAGGGCGACCCGTTTTGTTTTTTGGGGAAATTGCCCCTATATCGAACAAGAAAAATAACGCTCCCACCTTTTTTGCGGTGATCGCAGTATGTAGTTCGTTTTTCCAAAAGGATGTTTGGATATAGGCCTATAGCCAAGTGGAAATTTGGTTCTTGTTCAGGCCGAAACCAAAAAATTCCCCCCAACTCAAGTTAGTTCCTCCCAGTAGTAGTCAAAAACCAAATGTAAAATGCATTTTTTATTTTGTATTAAAAAAAAATGAAAAGGCTTCCGAAACTTGCTCAAATTGCTACTTGCAAGTCAAGACAAGTTGCAAATCATCCTTGATTGTCAAATTATTAGTTTATAAAACAAAAATATTGATTTGGATCACTTGGATCTTATAAAATTGAACATTCTATCATCTGTTTTTTTCTAACATGCAAAGCTCCTCAGTAAATAAAAAACACCACAACAAAATAAGTAAAATTGCCTCCAAATTAAATTCATGGGCCTCCTACTGACAACAAACTTGAATCCCCTGCTTACGCCACCTATTCCATCAACCACTTCTCCACCACCCCTCACCCCACCCATTGGATCCCTTTATTCAATCATTACCTGACTAACCCCCCGCACCCATCAACCATCACTCCATCACACCATGGAATACTGACTTGGTCCTTGTCCAACCAACTGATTTCAGTATTCATCAACCATGGGCAAGGGCAAATTCGTCGCTACAAGACTAACTAATATAGGTTCAAAACCTCATTTTTGCAGAACAATTTATTGCTAAGGTATTGGTATATCATGGATTAAACAGTAAAATATCGATGACATTGAGGATTAGGAGGGCTTGTGTATGGCCAGGCAGGGAGATTATTAACCATAAATTCTTTACAGTATCACTCATTAACTGCTGTTTTCTCAACTTTAATACCACTTAAAGAAAATGAATTTCTTCCATTTACATCTCCCCCAATTTTTTTTCAATTTCCAAAAATTAAAACTACATCCTCGTTGACCGATATTTGGTCAGAATGGTCAGAAGTTATTAAACCCTGAATTATGTTATAAAGCTAAATTGCATTTAACCAATAGACATCCCTTCCTGTCAGCCACAACTCACCACCAAATCAACCATTTAATAAAGGAACACTTTCCCACCTGTTCAACACAAGTTTATTCACTGAGCTGTCAAACCAAAGTCTTACAAAATTTGTCAGTACCCTGATCTCCTCACTTTTGGTCTTTTTTATTTCAATTTTGCTTTCGGCTTCTTTACTCTATATTCATCGATATGTGACCCCTACCATCATTTTTGCGGGGTGTAAATTGAATGAGGCGCAGGACTTCTGTAATCATGTTATTGTGAGGATGTTCCAAGGCCTGAAATACACTATTGTGTCGTTTTCCATACATAATGAAATTGATTTAGTGGCAGGTGAGTGGGTTCAGATTACCGGAGTGTCGCTCCCAAACTAATCCGGTGTGGCATGTGCATTTTGAATTCTTTTATTGTCCCTCTCCAACTGAATTAATAGGTCCAAACTCCAGGGGGACAAAGGTATCAACGATCAAGATACAACGGCGACATCGACCTATAATTAACCTGTACGGGGGGGGGGGGGGGACTGATTTGAGGCCCAAAAAATGGGGTCCTCCCGAAACTAAAGTTGTCAGAAATTTAAGAAAATAGCTGCGATCTCCCTCAATTCCCAGCTACTTTTTGAGGTTTTGAAGAAAATTTGGTATAACTGTGGCTTTGGTACATGAAAGTATTGTCCCTCCTTCTTCTGGAAATGGTCCTAAAAGGGGGTCCTGGACTGAAACAAGAGCCTGCAAATTGAGGGACTTATAGTTGGTACATAACCTTACTTCCTCCACTGTTAGAACTCCTTCCCTGCCCCCCCCCAAACCTGTACATTTAATTGTTTTGCTGGGGTCATACGCCCACATTTGAAACTTTTTTTTTTTTTTTTTTTTTTTTTTTTTTTTTAAACATTTAATTTCCAATTCACACACACGCACATGCCCACATGCAACCACACACACACGCAAGTTTGTACACGTGGTTAGCAAATAGTCATCATAACATATGAATGGCATTCAAGGAAAAAAAGAATAATTTTGTAGTTGTCCATACAAAGAAACTTTCTAAATTTAGAGGTAACATACTCCCAATGTGTACAAATCATGTTTATTGCACTACCTATTGATACACCCTAGTGTAAAATTACTAGTGCATTGCTATATGAATAACTGCAGAGTCAGGGTCCGGTCACTCTAGCCAAACATAACAAGCCGCCTACACATAGCACTGTGGTGGTATATCAATTACTGACCTTGATGTCAAAAAAATTTCCCTGCCTTTCTTGTATAGACCTTACTACTGCATGTCAAAGAGTCGCAAGACAACTACAGTGAACCTAGAGTATTGACTATGATTTAGTCTAACAATAAATGTGTTACAGTGTACAAGTGTAACCTTTCTGTGCGTTTCTTGATAGTTATGCCCTTTTTCGTTTTTCGTGTTAATGTATTCCAAGGGGGTGATTGTTTTGGCCCTATAGACCTTTTCTCACTCTCCATATAACTGTTTTTGTTTTCATACTGTGGAGTAATGGGTAAATAAAGTTTTTATGAACATATTGATCTATCCCCCAGCACTCTCTTATAGATTTACTTCGGAAGCAATAATCATGTTGAATTTCATTTTCCAATCTGAAATATCTTTGCAAATGACTAAATTTTTTGCATTTTGACTGAAGCGCACGACAAAAAAATTTCAACCCCTGTCGGGGACTGACACCTTATGAAATATTGATGGTTTAAGGCTGACTTTTAATTCAAACCTAGGGGTATTGGTGATAGAGGAATTGTCCAAAATCGTGGGTCTGGGTGATCAGACAAATTGCCCGAAATATAAAAGTTCTTGAGGGAAAATTGAGCACATTTTCTAAAGTAGTGGTTTTTGGGGTGGAAAGATTTTAAAATCAAAAATAACAAGGGCTCTTCTCGAAATTACCGGGATTTCTTAAACCCAAAAATTTAGTTAGTGTACCAACCCATTTTTAGATTTAAAATTAAATATTATAGCTAGATTTAAAATATTCAAATCAGCTCAGATTTGATTTAAAATCTAAACATATGGGTTGGCCACTAACTACAATCTTTGGGATTTAATTAAATCCCTGTTAACACACGCACGTCACTTTTGAAATGGGGACTCCCCGGCCCCTTTCACAACCCCTTTGGCATGTTTTGGAGGAGTAACGAGAATCGATCTGTGGGTGCTGGTCCTCTCGGCGCCCTTGAAGGTACACACCGCAGTCTGGTGGGGGCTCGCGTTCGGAGGAAGTCAGCCGTTTGAGGGAAAATTCATCCTCCTATCGGAGGGGTACCCCTCCAAAAACGCTGATTATTTCAGTTTTTCAAAACCAAATTTTCCCGATTTTACCTTACCCTATTTAATAATGGCGTCTACATCACTGATTGACCCTTTCCTTTCCTTCCCCTTTCCCCGACCCCCCCAGCTACGCCATCTGAGTGGTCTTTGGGAGTGCACTCTAAATTTCAGGGATTTAAAAATAGATCCTTCAAAGTTAAATCTCATTTGCCTTACATTCAATACATGGATATTGAGATTTGAATTCATCAAGCTAATTTTGATTTTAAATGTTCATAGCAATGAAGATTAATTTAAATCCTAACATCGATTGGTCACTCACTGACGATTCTTAAGATTTAATTTTTAAAATCCCTGAAAGTTAGACTCTGCGAGCTCTTTGGCGCGCTCATGCAGAGTGTTCACCTGAATCAAGCTCTGTTGCCAGGGATAAATCTTGACTTACTCATTTGAGGCATAGTGAAGCATAGCCTGAAATTGTGACAGCGAAGAGGCAAATAAAAGTAAAGGCTTGGAGTAAAGATTGTAAATGTTCGCTGGAATGAAGTTTTGCATCATGTGAATCCCATTTAGTGACCACAAACGTGTTAAACGGCTAATAATTCCGGTATGTCGTACCTACCCACATTCTCTATAAGTGTCAGCTGCTTAGTTTTTGAAAATGGTTTGACATTGTGAATGGTCATTTCACGTTATTACTATCATACTATGTACTGGATCCTGATTCGAACCTGGGTGTGATCATGGACTAATTGCAGGCCGGTTGACTTCTATTTCTCTCACACTATTGTTAGTTAAAATATCATTATGTCTTTAAAACAATTTTAAGGAGTAAAAAATAAAAACCCAACCCGAACCCCCAGTGCATTGCATCCCACTGCATTTCCGTGGTCGCATATGTATATCTATGTGGCCGGATGCATGGCAGAGTGTAAGTGACAGAGGCACGTGCACGTCATCATACCTGGCTTTTGCCATTTTTTTTTCATACGGACATTATTATCTTTAGGAACAGGAAATGATTTGTTTGTTTTTGTGGAGCTATGGTCAGTGTTTGTCCGGGGCGCGGGTCTTGTCCTGGTTTGTAACCGGGTGTAATTTTCGTTTTGGTCTTGCTTTTTTGGGGCGTAAAATCATGTCATGTGAAAACGGGCAACTTGATCTAAAATGGGCGGTCCTCTTTCAAACATGCATGAGATATTTTGGTTGGACTAGCGTGGTGGCATATAACCCAAGATATAACAATGCCGACAGTCTACGTGAGAAATGTGATCGCGGATGAATCTTGAATAAAAGTACAATTTATATGCCTAATTGTACATTTTCAGTTCACAAAATAGAAATGTGTTATATCGCCTTGATGTGACTGCGGGGAACGTGTAGGAATGCCCAAATATCAAAAGTACTCCATACAAAGATGTAATACTCATAAACACAACCTTTAGTGATGATAGTGGGGGTTGATCCTGGCGTATTGCAATTGCTATTTCGAACAAGTTTCAGGGCACAGGTATTGGTCTATATTCCCTCACTGATAGGTTACGTGACAATTAGGCCTATTACGAGTAATGAAGGGATTTTTATTTATGTACCGTACATGTGATTTGCCGACAGCGGTAGATAGTAGATTGTGCTGACTGTGACCTCGTACCTACCCAGCCAAATTCCGTTGAACTATGTGGTCCCATTGTGTCGAGTTGGCCCTTTCCTAGTTGGGTAGGTAATCCATACCGTATTTATTAGCCAGCTTGACCCCTTACGCAACTCCCATCCAACCACGCATAAGCGGTTCCCGCGACGAATCATGGGGCAAACGCTAGTCCTAAAATCTCCTCCTGTCCCCTTACGTATGTTAACCTGCACAAAAATCGCAAGAAAACCATTTGGTCCTTTATATACTTATCCAATCACAGAATATTTTATATCCTATATTCTAATTTCACGCGTGTGGTCAGTAAGGAAATGCAACGGGTTGTAGCCCAAGCACAAAGACAGCAATATGCTAAAACTACGTTTTAAATAAGGTGCGGCGCCAGGGTAAAATCTAGGGGGGGCGAAACATCATGGGGGGGGGGGCGAAACAGTACAAATGCACTCATTTGAACCCCTCTTTTTGCACACAATACCCGTTTTTGTCCTAATTTTGAAAATCTTCGTGGGCCGGCCGCCCCCCTGCACTACATGCAAGTCTTAATTCCACAATTTCCCCCTGCCACGACGATGTGAAACAGAGTATAGTAATGCAAAATCAATCTTTGGTGCTGGGATAGTAGGGGGATGAGCGTACTTGTTTGTGAATGATAATGTGCTGTGGGTTAGGGGAGAAGGGGTAAGAATCCACTTTACCGTTGTTTCATTCTGTTCAAAGAAATAGCGGAGGGCAAATGCAGTGTGCAAATGAAACATTGGAGTTACTTGATGTAAAGTGCAACGAGAGATTTCAAAAAAAAGGTGTCCCTAAAAATGTGAAATTCTGATTTGTGCCCTGATATAAAACGCGTTCCATCAAAAATATCCCATCTGAAAGGATAAGACTGAGAAATGTTTTTTTCAAAAATTGTGAAATTTTTCTAATTTCGTATAGGACTAGGGAGCAAATACAAAATTCAACTATGTTTACATTGAAATATAAGCAATCAAAATCACGTTTTTTTCTCTCTTTTAAGACATTTCAGTAGCAAATACAAGGTAAGAAATCGATTGAGTGTCAATTTAGCTGAATTTACTATATGACACAATATTTGGATGCCTCAGATTTTGAGGTACCCAAATAATTGGGTCTCATAATAGTAATTCCTATAGACTAGACACTATACATTTTACGGGTATTTTGGTACAGAAATGCCTTAAAAGAGAGGAAAACGGTTGATTCTGATTTGCTTATATTTCAATATAAAACAAGGCTGAATTTAGTTGCTCCGATATTGAAATTAGAAATTTCGTAATTTTAGTACCAAAGAAACATGTCTCAGCGTAAACCTTCAGATGGGCGTTATTTTTTGATGGAAAGCTTCATCAGGGCAAAAAACAGTACTTTGATTTTTTAGGGGCACCTGAGAGGTGAACTTCTCGTTTGCACCTTTAAGGTATCACAAATTTTGGTGGACCAGTGTTTGCATGATCTCAGTGAGAGTGTCCAAAAATATTTTTGTGTAAAATGGCTCACTTACACCAGATGGTGGGGTATAGTTGATGCCTTTTCCCCCAGTCAGCGCGAGGATTAGTTCGAGACCATAGAAAATGCATGTGTAATAGCATTGGAAATCCAATTGTGCCTTTTTCTATTTTTTTTGTTTCAAGGTATTTGCCAAAAAAATGTTTGATTTTAGTGAAAGTTTAGTCTAAAAGTTGAAAAAAAATAATTTTGTTGTTGATTGTACTTGGAAATTTTTGGGGGGGGGGAGAAAATGGAGAAAATGTGCACACTTGGCTATGCTCAACTTACCCCATAGGCGACCATTTAAAGGGGCGTTGTTCCGATCGTTTGGGGACCCCCCTGCCCTGATTTACCCGGAAAAGTAGTATCGATTTTGATTTATCAGATGAAAGGCCGTATTTTTCTCATTGTCATCGAGAAATTGAGCAGTCGAATCATTTCATTCCCAAGATTAACCCAAAAATATCGTTTTAGTGGTTAACCACTGTATTAGCACAGTATTGAATAGGGCTTTGCAACATGCATTATTGCGTCTACCATCAAAACCGAAGTTTGTTTCCCACGGCGTACTTGAGGGGTTGTATGTGCAAGTGCCAGGCTCTCATATCAGGAAGAGAACACAATACACATAAGGGCCAAATCCAAAACTACCTTGTTGTGTGACGGGACGGAAATTTGGACCTTCTTAATAAGTAATAATTCTTTACTAGTTACCTTTATGACCAAAAAAAGTATCTTTCATATAAGTTTTGAGTGACCCAAATTCTACATAGACTGCAAAAAAGGATCATGTACTGGTATTGCCATGGTAACCAAAACAGGTTCGTGACGGGACGGAATGAAAGGATCCGTCCCGTCCCGTGCTACCTGTTTTGGTTACCATAGCAACATCTGACGACAAACTAATTTTTTTGTGATTGCATGTGGTACTTTGTTGGCCTACTTTATTGTATTCAGTTGAACATGATTCCGCCCAAAACAAGAAGGAAACAAACACAGATGTTTGAAAGTTCCTAAACATTCCGTCCCGTCATGGGGGGGGTTGACCAGTTTTGGATTTGGCCCTAAATCGGAACAAACCACCTTTAAGTAAAAAGCAAAAGAATCCTTCAATCTAAAAATGTTTAGTTACATACAATCAGATTTTGTCTCGCCCTGAAACTTTGTTGACAGAGACTTAGTAATCCTTTTTCTGTCTGTCTGTCCGTCTGTCTGTCCGTCTGTCTGTCCGTCCGTCCTTGTAAACTGCTTGTGTACGATTTTTTCGGAGTTCCGTAAGGGCTATGGTGATATAACTTGGTGGAAAGAAGCGGGTCGATGAGTTCTCGACCTGATTAGATTTTGGGCGTCCCTCCGTTAAAATATGCTAATTAAGTATCTAATTTGCATAATTTACAAAAATTTTCCCGCAAGGCTTGTGTACAAGTTTTCTGGAGTTCCGTATGGCGTATAATGATGTAACTTGGTGGAAGGAAGCGGGCTGAGGAGTTCTCGTCCTGATTAGATTTTGGGCGTATTTCTGGCAAATTAAATGAGCTAATTAATATGCAAAAATCAGCGTAATTGCTATAATTTTGAAACGGTACATCGGATATGCAAAATTCCTTTGTTGCATGAAAGCCTATCATGATGCACATCTTTCTTGCAATTTGAAAGTGCGAGATATGTGCGGCTTAGGTATGCAAATGAGCTAATTAAATATGCGTAATTACCGTATCTCTGAAACGGTACATCGGATATGCAAAATTCCTTCGCAACATGAAAGAATACTATGCCATGCATCTTTTGTGTGAATCATAATTGGGTCAAAGTGCACGTGGGCCGATTAAAGGGGCATTTTTTATACAATTGATCTAATTAAATATGCGTAATTGTTGTATCGCTGAGATGGTACATTGGATATGCAAAATTCCTTGGCTACATGAGACTACTATGCCATACATCTTTTGTGTGAATCATAATTGCAGTCAAAGTGCATGTGGGCCGATTAAAGGGGCATTTTTTATACAATTGATCTAATTAAATATGCGTAATTGCTATGTTGCTGTAATGGTACATTTGATATGCAAAATTCCTTGGCTACATGAGACTACTATGCCATACATCTTTTGTGTGAATCATAATTGTGGTCAAAATGCATGTGGTCCACTTAAAGGGACATTCTTTGATTATTTTAAAATTGCAACTAATGCCAAATGCTTGGTCCATTTCAGCCAAATTTGCTTTATTTGGTAGTATATGGCTGTGTGTGTGATTTAGGGGCTGTGGGTTGTACAAGATAAGAAAACTTATCAAAGCAAAAACGGGGGGGGGGGGGGAAAAAAAAAAAAAAAAAAAAAAAAAAAAAAAAAAAAAAAAAAAAAAAAAAAAAAAAAAAAAAAAAAAAAAAACAGCAAAGCAACAAAGGTATTAACTTCAATAGATACAGCTAAGCTAGATATCTAGTGCCCATGTTTTCACTGAAATGGTTTTTCTAGTTCTGGTTGTTGCACATGGGTCAGTTTTTTGGGTTGCCAGCCTGTTTACGTTTCTTGGAAAATGTGAAAATACATAAAACTAGGCGTTTTACCGCTTTCCAGACCCCGCATGGGACTCAAATTTAAAATGTGGTCACATGATATTTTCAAAAATAGTGTTGCCAAATTGAGTAAATTTTCATATTTTTACTATAATTTAGTGATTTTACAAGGGCTTTTGGCTTTTTGTACTTCTTCTTGATTTTTTATATTCCACAATGGAAAATGGGACCCCTGGTTAGGTGGGGTTTTTGTCCATTTGTTTTAAATGACCAGACACGCGAAAATAAAGAATACTACAGCCTGTCTAAAAAAAATGGTACAACCAAAAACCGATTTTTTTCAATATTATATCTCAAAATAAGTAAGTCGTTTTGTACATCACATTAAAGAGAAAAGACCAGGCTTTCCAGTAATTTTTGTTTCATCTCATTTGCTTATTTCAATCGAGAGATAACTCCAGTTTACTGCGGGACACAAAAATCGAGTTTGTGCCACTTTCTGGTTGAGTGCAAACGGTGAAAGAATTAGTTAAACATAAGTTATTCACATTTCAACAGATATGAAATTCTTTAAAAAGGGATTAACTTCATAAAGAAACTCTAAAACTTACGAAAACATTGTGTAATGGTGGAAGTCATGATCAGTAAGTTCTGCCTTTAAGATAAAGTGATGACATTCGACATACTATTGTTTGTTAGAAGAGAACCATGAGCGTACAGCAACCTGGAGGAGAGAGTTTTTATGGTCTTGAAGTATCATGAAATGCAAATTCCTACCAACACATTGATATTTTGCTTCCAATTTCAAATTTTTATTGACTAAACTTCAACAATTAGTAAATGCACAAAGATAGTGCAATATTTCTAAACAATTTCTTTGGATTGAAATGTTTATTTTGGTTGCAATTACATTCCTTCTGGCATGATTTTAACAGATACCAATTTTGTAATAAGTTAAAGGTTCCACACCATTGACGTGCAATAAATGTTTTTTTTTATTATATATAAAAAGAAGATATTATCGTTGAACTGATTATGTTGACTATTAAAACGTGTGTCGATAAAACTAGACTTCCTTTGTTTACTTTAATCTGTGTTTTGTTTCTTTTGACAAGCTTTAAGACAGCATGGTATAACTGCGCGAAACAACTCTGCCCATGCATAAAAGTGGCACAAAATCGATTTTGGTGTGTAGCAGTAAATTGATTATATCTCTGGATTGACAAAAGCATGAGATGAAACAAACACCATTGGAAAGCCTGGTCTTTGTTCTTTAATATTATGCCAAGTAGCAGTGACTTATTTTGAAATTTCATATTTAACCAATTTTTTTTCTGATTGTACCACTTTTTTTGAGACAGGCTGTATAAATGCAAACCCGGGGGCGCTACTCCTAAACATCTCTTGGTTATGCTTATGTTGGGGACATTTCAAGATTAATATCTCCAAAACGGAAAATGTTGTGACCCCTAGGGTGGTGTCAAATGAAAGAGTGAGAGGTATAGAATACTATAAAAATGCAAACCCGGGGGTGCTACTCCTAAACATCTTAGTTATGCTTTTGTTGAGGACTTCTCAAGATTAATATCTCCACAATGGAAAATGTTGTGACCCCTAGGGTGGTGTCAAATGAAAGAGTGGGAAGTAAAACTAGTTGAGAAATTGGAGTTTATCTGCTTGCACAAGTTTTTGGGGACACCCTGGACTCACACAGTTGCACTCTGGTGTGCTGCTTTTTGTCTTACAGTTATTCGCAAAAGCAGGCGAGACCTGTGGTTCAAGAACCGCCTTGTCTAAAGTTATGTTCACATATCACACCCTCAATACCAAGAGTGCCATTATAGCTTTCATCCTTGTAGGAGGAATTTGACAAAAATCATTTTTTACAGAAAGTTAGAAAAAAGTGCCAAAAATGAACTTTTTAGTGCAACTTTCTAATTGTATGTGCAAGTGATTCCATCTTACAAGTGAAATAAGTTTGTTGTCTTCTTTCTAGAGGGGGTGGCTCATCTTACCCTGTGGCTCAACTTACCCTCTCTCCCCATCTGGGAGCAAAGATGGTGACTCCCGGTAATAAGCTTGTTATTTAGAACAACTATTTATTTCCATTTTTGAACTTAATCACTGAAAATCACTGAAAATGAGGGTGAATGGGTGTTGTCATGGCAACTGCCCCCAATTACAACTGATCTGTCCAAATTTCTGCATTTTATATTTCAGCCTGTTTTGGGGCATTTTAGGCCAATTTCATGCTTACTGTAAGTATACTACATTAAAGGTCAAACAGTGTCAATATTACAATACCCAAATAGGAAATGTAAAACAGGTGATACTGGTAATCTGTGAATTGCCTTGTTTTATCATTTAAAAAAACATTGACTTTTAATTTATAAATTAAAAAATGTATCCATGTACCTTCAAATAGTGAAAAAACACACAATTCCAGTGGCAGAATAACCTTGGAACAGATTATAGAAATGGTTTGTGTGAATAATTTTGTCCTAGAATTGTGTATTTTACATAAAGCATCTACATACATTAATCTGGAATTCACAAAATAGGTGTTACTAGATTAACTAAAATAGTGACATTCCAATTCCGGATATTTGGTACTAACTTTTTACTACCATTTGTACAAATCATAGGCTTAGGAAGTAGGGGGCGGGGTTGGGGGGGGAGGGGCTGGGCACCCCCAATAATTTTGGTGGGGGGGGGGGCTCAAATACCCATGAGCCCCCCCCCCAATAATCTTAACACTTTTTAACCAAAACATCAAATTCCAAAGCTTTCCCCCTCCCAGTGGCATAGCCAGGACTTTGTTGATGGGAGGGAGCACGGATTTATGAATGTACCGACACATATATTGTACTGATAAACAAAAAAAATTTCGGCTCGCTGCGCTCGCAATCTGAAAAAGTGGCGTCGGGCGATGAGAACCACCTCGTCGCCAATGACAACAAAGTAGTATTGACCAGTTCTTATCAAACCAATATGAAGTGTTATGCGTGCTCTCTCTATGTCATATTCATGCACCATGCACCCTCAAAACAACAGCTTTTAGACTAATGTACCGACAGGCCGTTATGTACCGACGGAACATCGCGGTCGCAAACTTCTTTTTCTTGGGAAAAAATAAGGGGAAAAGTAATTTTAAATTGCTGATATTTGCCAAAAATTTGGTGATTTTGGGCCCCAAATCGCTGATTTTTGCTAAAAAATCCATTTTTTTTCTGGCGGGGTGGGGGGGGGGCGCAAAAAAATGGGGGGGGGGGGAATTTCCCCCTTCAATGGCGCCGCCAATGCCTCCCCCGCCCGGCCCTCCCCACTCAGCACTCCCCACTCGGCACTCCGCGGTGGGCCCCCCCAATCCTGAAAATCTTCCTAAGCCAATGCAAATAGATAACTAAGTTCCATTTCATTTCAATATTAAGACTAATGAAGAACAAATGCCTATACGATGCCAAAGTGTGACTCCAGTATTGCAAACACTGTTTGGACCATTCTTTGGGAAGTCACACATGTGACCAAACTTTATTTTCCCCACTCCCCCCCCCCATGACAAAACAATCTAACGAAAGTGGAAACATTATTTTTGGTTAGGTTTGGACAAAACCCAAACCAAAAAAATATTTCCACTTTTGCTAGATGGTTGTTTTGTCATGGGGGAAATAAAGTTCGGTCACTTGTGTGATTTCCCGAAAAGAATGGCCCATTTGTGTATCAGAATGGCAAATACCATTGTCCAGCAGTACATCAAATCCAGAGAATCAAGTGGGTAAATGTTTGCTAACATAAAAGAGCAAAATGGATGCACTGAAGTTATACAGATATTATTTGTAATTTTGTATGAAAACATTCCTACTAAATCTGAACAAATTGCAGTTGAATTAAGACATTATCTCAGGGAGTACCCATGTTGGGTAACATGTATGAACAAATTGCAGTTGAATTAAGACATCATTGGGGGAATTTTTTATTCATCAGAGTGCAAGAGACTCAGTGCAAATAACATTTGATTGTCTGTTCAATGTCACACCATGTTTTGATTAAATTTCAGACGTATCAAATGATTGCTTTCCCGATTTTCCGGTTCTTTTGTGTAACCCGCTCAGGCTGGTCCTATGTCCAGGCTGCAGAAAGGAATTATAGACAAGTAAAGTAAAACTTTGGCATAGTCGTATTTTACACCCCATGACATCATGGAATAAACCTCTATGGTGAAATGTATATATGTAAACAAAACTCTCTGGGGCATATAATAAGATATTGCCAAAGCATTTTCTCCATCAGGCTTATATAGTCCCTCAATAAAGTATTTGCATTGGACTGGGTTCATGCAGTCACTGTTGGTAACCCACGCTTTAGAAAGTGTGGGTTTCAAAAATTCTAAAAAGTGGTAAAAGGGTGGGATACTGGATTTTATTGCTATAAAGGGTGGTTTTGTAAAAAGGGTGGGTCAGAAATAAAAAGGGTGGGTTCTGATAATAAAATGCAAATTCTGTGCAATAAGATGCATCCCAATTTGAAAATAAAGAGTGTCATAACATCCAACAAGTTAGGATCCCCTTAAATACAAATGCATTTTTGTGGGCAAAGTGGATTTTAATTGACAAACAAAAATTGGAATTTATCTTACTCTGTAAGTTATCTACACATTTATGGTAAAAAGAAACAACGGTGTGACAGCTGTAGAATTTCCAATGAATTATGAAAAAGGGTGGGTTATTACTTTTCAATATAAAGAGTGTTTTCATAAAAAGGGTGGGTTAAAAATAAAAAGGGTGGGTTACAAACACCACTGCCAACTATGGCAGTGTTGAACAGAGGAATGACCCATTTCCCTTTAAAGTGACAGGAGGAGATCTTTTGAGGATACAAATTTCTCTCAAATTGCACTTGATCGGATGTAGACCACCTACCTAGAATGTTTCAAAGGTTTATTGAACAAACAAGCATGAAAGAAAAATGCAAACTTTGTGTTGAACTTGCCTGACTATCGTAATTGTCCCCATAGAACACCGTGCTTTGAGTTTGTTGTGCACGACAGAAAGTACTAAATCATCATCTTATTACATAAAGATGGCGTATTGGGCTTATTCACTTCAGGTGTGGTCTAATACATTAGGAAGCATTCCAAATATCAAAAAACCTCTGGTTCGAAAAAAATTGGGGGACGCTTCTTTCTGGAAACCTCATGTCTCTTTAAGCATGCATTCACCTCATCCTTGACTGACATCTCTAGGGCCAAACTCAGAATTTGGCCTATAAACAGCAAGGCTAAAAAGCTACCTATTTTGAATAGGACATAACTTTTTTGTGAATATACAGCCTGTCTCAAAAAGAAATGGTACAACCAAAAGATGATTTTTTTCAATATTATACCTCAACATAAGTAAGTTGATGTGCACATCATATTAAAGAGAAAACACCAGGCTTTTCAGGATTTTTTGTTTCATCTCATTTGCTTGTTTCAATCGAGAGATAACTCCAGTTTACTGCGGAACACAAAAATCGAGTTTGTGCCACTTTCTGGTTGAGTGAAAACGGTGAAAGAATTACTTAAACATAAGTTATTCACACTTGAACAGATATGAAATTCTTTAAAAAGGGATTAACTTCATAAAAGAATTCTAAAAGATACGAAAACAGTTACGTAATGGTGGAAGTTATGATCAGTAAGTTCTGGCTTTAAGATAAAGTGAATAACATTCGACATACCGTTGTTTGTTAGAAGAGAACCATGAGCGTACAGCAACCTGGTGGAGAGAGTTTTTATCATGGAACGCAAATTCCTACCAACACTTTGACACCTTGCTTCCAAATTCAAAATTTTATTGACTTCAACAATTATAGTAGATTCAACCCATCGTGTCACCTCTAGTATTTTTCGGAAGGTATGAGCATTGAATGAGGGGCATGTGCAGTGGGTGGAAATTAAAATTCCACGCTAAATTTATTGAAAGATGTAGTCCGATTGCAGAGAAAAAATCAATTCTTAATCTTAAAGGGGGATGGCCCGATTTAAGGACATGAAGTTTTCATCTTGATAGATTGACCTTCACTCCACCCCCCCCTACCAAAATGTTGACCACTTCCGGTAAAATCTGGGTTTCTGGGGACGAGGCTATTAGCGATCGGGCCATGGACCTTTAATGAAAGCATTCAAATCAACGTATAAGCGCATTCACTAACCGTATTTGCTTCAATGGTATTCAATGTAACAGGTGAGTTGGAGGTTACTGACTTTTGATCGCCTGTGTTTTGGATACAAAAGAACACAAACGTCTTTGTACTATGTAAAACTGATGTCAACATGAAAGGCCAGATTATCTTAGTTCATGAAACAGGTGAATCAGGCCACATATTTTCTTTTTTCTGCCTCCTCTCCCAACTAATTGACGCTGTCCAAAACTTTTCCTCTGGTGACACGATGGGTTGAATCTACTATAGTAAATGCACAAGATAGTGCAATATTTTAAACCATTTCTTTGGAGTTGGAGAGTTGGAGTGTTTGGTTGCAATTACATTCCTTCTGGCATGATTTTAACAAATACCAATTTTGTAATAAATTCAAAGCTCCATTTTATTGATGTGAAATAAATATTTGTATTGTTTAACATTTATGAAAAGAAGATATTTATCATTATGTTGACTATTAAAACTTGTGTCGAGAAAACTAGACTTCCTTTGTTTACTTTAGTATGTGTTTTGTTTCTTTTGTCAAGTTCCAATCTTCTGTGTGCTTCAAGACAGCATGGCATAACTGGGCGAAACAACCCATGTCCATGCATAAAAGTGGCACAAAATCGATTTTGGTATATCGCACTAAATTGATTATATCTCTGGATTGACAAAAGCAAATAAGATGAAACCAACACCATTGGAAAGCCTGGTCTTCGTTCTTTACTATTATGCCAAGTAAGAATGTCTTATTTTGAAATTTCATATTTAACCAATTTTTTTCTGATTGTACCATTTTTTTTGAGACAGGCTGTAGTATGAACATAATTGTAATGTAGGCTCAAAGTTGAAATTTATTTGTTGCATTTCTGGGTCACATAAATAAATCCATTTCCTATACATTTATGTAGTAATTGGCAGCCAATAAAATGCTAGTTAACTATCAAGCAACTGGTTACGTCAACCCCATATTTTATTTGTAGTTCAGCATCATCTGACCTAAGCAAATATAGTGTTGACCAATAAACTTTTGAAAAAATGCGACATAATATCGCCCTCTTAAGTTGTAACTATTTCCTAGCTTATTGCCAGATATAATCCCTGCACCAAAAGGTGCAAAGATCTTATGAAAGTAGGATAGGAAATTTATGCCAAATTAAAAATGTGTAGTTGTTTTGCCCCACCTTGTATAATTCTGTTGGTCACGTTTTCGCCTTGTTTTAATTTCAAAGAAATTAATGGATGCCAATCATTTGATGTACTCATCTTTTAATGATTATTTTTAGCTCGTTATTGTAAATTTTTGGTCAAGGTATCTAACATGCCTGATATATGGAGTGGAGTGCAAGCCAGTACATCATACATACATATTAAATAAACTACAAATTGACTTGCTTCATTTTGCATGGTGAGCATGTTAAAATATACAAATAATACTTATTATATGTTAAGGAGTGTAGGTCATATATATTTCCTGCCATAATTTTCTTTTTAAACTTGGCATAGATGGTAATTCAATATTAACAAAAAATTCAAGAAATTTAACAGGAGCCACCAGGTTGTTCTTTATAAAATTAACTACATGCACATTTCTGGGTATAGGCAAAAATTTAGCTTGAAATGTTGCACTTATTTTTTTAAATATAATTTGTGCACTCACATGAGCTTCTAATAAAACAAAAGAAAATATATGGGGTTACGAGGACCTTTTTGAGAAATTCCCCTGAAATTGTTATTTTTATCAAGAAGTAAACCCTGCAACATGGAGGTACATTTAGCACTGGCAATGCAAAATATTGTGTTAAGCACAAGTCTGAAGGTAAACCTTGGGAAGACAAAAGTGTTGGTGAGCGGGGTGGAGGCCTGGTGTTAATAAGGTAGACCCGTGCGGCATGTGTGGGAAGAGTGGTGGCAAATTCATTGTGGTGTGAGAAATGGATCCATGGGAGATGCACAAAAATGGAGAGGGGGACCCCAAGTTTGGCAAGAGATTTTGTGTGTGGAAGATGTGAGAAGGGAGCTGGAGGGATGGTGGAACAGGTGGAAAAGTTGTGTGATGAGGTGGAATCGGTGAAGGAGTTCACGTACCTGGAGGAACGGGTTAGTGGGGGTGCGAGGTGGCTGTGTCAGTTAGAGTGAGGTATGGGTGGGTGAAGTTTGGGGAATGTGGAGAGTTGGTACAAGGGAAAGATATCCTTTGAAGATGAAAGGAATTGTGAGTTGTGTGAGATCAGTGATGCTGTAGTGGAGGAGAGTAGGAGGGTTGGGTTGAGGATACATTGAATCGAGTGAAGTGGAAGGAGGGAGTAAGGGCGATTGCTACGAGTGTGAGGTTAATCTGGCCACCCCCGTTTTATGGGGACAAACCCGGATTTAAAACTTTGGATTTACTCCACAGGCATTTAACGTTTCATGCAGGTTGCGGAAGGCATGTCAGCAGGTTTGGCACTCGAAACAATGCCAAAGGTGATATATGACCTAAACTCCTTAAGTGATATTTAAAAGTCATACAAAAGGTTTTTCATATACATGCAATCATTTTTAAAGGACTAGAAAAATATGTGTGTTGCTGCACTATTCTGCTATTTCTTTGGTTGTAATATGTCTTCTACCCATGTGTCATCTGAAACCATGGTTTTAGAGTTAGGCTGGATCTTTTTCCTCTTAAAGAAACCGACCTGGGGAAAGAAACGAGCAGAAAATTTAGAAATGAATGGTTATAATAATACAAGAATTATATGTAACTTGTAACTAAGGTGGCTCCACACAAACAGTTCATATGTAAATTAGCTGATTAGTATTCATTAACATGCAGATATCTGGATGCAACTATAAAGCACCAGAACTCATGGTCTAATAGGCAAGGAGGACGGGTCCCAAAAGAGGCTTATTTTTCAAGGTAGTTGCAATAAGCGTACTACATGAAGTTTTTGGTATGGAATGAAAGAGGAATGTCTGAAGTCTGTTCCAGAGAAGTCTGCACGTGTCTGCTTGTGTAGGTCAAAGGTTATGTACTAATTATTCTTATTCAGTGGGCGTGGTTTATCATGTTAACAAGAAATTTGATTGGATTAGGTCAAAGCTCCGCCCATCCATTACTGGGTAATAGATGGATAGTGCGTGCAGCAATTACGCGGTGTAGTCTCGCGCAAACGGTGCGTTTATACTGCGTCGAGCATTTCGCGTTGGTATGCAAATGCAATTTACGCAGCGTGACGATCACCGCGCGATGACTTTGGTTCTTTGGATTGAAACATTTGTTTTCAAGAGGGGTGGAATTATTTAAATGAATTAAAAAAAATGTTAGAACATTTTTGACAAATAAATTATGTCGATAGAATGCAAAAAATACACATTTCTAAAAACGAATGAGAATAAAAGATGATATTTTTGTTTTGGCCATCTTAGATAGTGCCATAATGGATGGGCACCAATATTTTTATCGTGGTGGATACCGGTGCGCCGGGCATCCCCACTCAAAATATTGGCATTATGCCCATCCATTATGACACCATTCTAAGATGGCCAAAACAAAAAATCTCATCTTTTATTCTAATAAATATATTGACCAATTGCAACAAAAATGGTGTTGTCATATATTTAAGATCAGAAAAATACATATCTCTACTCTCTGTCACGCTATGAAGTTTGAATGGGGATGTAACAATATCTGCCTAGAAATAAGTTGTTATTACTTTTCCCACATGCCCTGAATTTGCAGAGCATTTGCGAGAATTTTCATGATTTTTGACATTTTTGGATTTTTCGGTTCTTATGGGAAAATAAAACTACAAAAAAATATGTTGGAATATTTCGTGATAAATTTGTTTATAAGATTATTTATAAACATGCTGAGGGATTTTAGCAGTCTCTGATGTCTCGTTATAGTTCTACGAGTTTTATCGACCCTTATGAAATAAAAAAATCGCCTTCTTAGCAGGGTCCATCCGTGCGCGAGCATCTCGAGCGGCCCAATGAATGGCAATATTTCAGATATGCAGTGAATACCTTGAACAAGACATGTGATGTACGGATTAGCATTACATAGCGGCTGCGGTCTTACTATGCCACACTCAGGGAACATGGGAGCGGTGTATCAACTAAAACAACATTCGTATACCATGACATTTCAATAGTTTAATTCGTTAAATTTTTTCTGTGTTCACCAAATTAAATCTAATAATTGTGTTTTTTTTTTTACGTTAAAGTAAGAGGTTTTAGGATAAAATGCATGAATTATATGAAATTTTGAGCTTGTCACAATGGTATATCGCAAAAATTGCATTGCACTTCCAAGTAGGATTGCCCCAAAATTCTCTTGTTGCACATTTAACATAGTTTCCCCTCCCCTCCCACCCCAAACAAACAAGTTGGCGTATATTTCCGTAAAATCAGAAACTAATAATTTCAGAGTGGTGAGTTATATAAGGAGCAAAATAAAATACTTCAAAGCTCTAAGGCAAACATCACTTCCAAGATAATTGTTTACGACGGACGAATTTTACACAATTTAAATATTTAATTACAATTATCAAGGTGGACAGGGATTCTAGGTGGCGGATTTAAGAGGCAGGCAGTGTCAGCAGCTGCTGACAGGCCCCCCATAAAATACAGCCTATGTCTCAACAAAAAAGGTTACAATCAGAAAAAAAATTGTTAAATATGAAATTTCATAATAGGTCACTCTCAATTGGGATAATATTAAAGAACAAAGACCAGGCTTTCCAATGGTGTTTGGTTTCATCTCATTTGCTTGTGTTCAATACAGAGATATAATAAATTAGTGCCAAATACCACAAATACGATTTTGTGCCACCTTTATGCAGGGGCAGAGTTGCTTCGCCCAGTATGCCATGCGTTGAAGCGCACAAAAGATTGCAACTGACAAGAGAAACAAAACAAGATTATTAAAGTAAACAAAAGAAGTCGAGTTTTATCACACATGTTTAATAATCAACATAATCAGTTCAATGTAAATATCTTCTTTTCATCAATAGAAGACAATACAAAATTCATGAATGGCAATGAATGGAACTTTGGAATGTTATTACAAAATTGTAGCTGTTAAAATCATGCCAGAAGGAAGTTAAGTGCAACCAAAATAAACCTCCAAATCCAAAGAAAGGAAATGGTTTAAAAATATATTCCACCATCTTTGTTGGCAGTTACTAATTGTTGAAGTCAACAAAAATTTGAATTTGGCAGCAAAGTTAAGTGTTGGTAGGAATTTGCGTTTTCATGATACTTCACAGACCATAAAACTCTCTCCTCAAGGTGCTGTTAGCCGCTGTACGCGCATGGTTCTCTAAGTTCTAACAAACAACAGCCACCTGATGTAAAGGTTATTCATTTATCTTAAAGCCAGAAAACATATGACATAACTTCCACAATTACGTAGCTGTTCGTGCTTTTAGAGAGTTCTTTATGATGAAGTAAGCCCTTTAAAGAATTTTCATATCTGTTCAAGTGTGATAATATGTTTAACAAATTCGTTCACCGTTTTCACTCAACCAAAAAGTGGCCCAAACTTGATTGTGTGTTCCGCAGGAAACTGGAGTTATCTCTCGATGAGTGAAACAAGGCACAAATGAGATGAAACACCAAAAATCCTGGAAAGCCTGGTATTTCTTTTAATGTGATTTACAAAACGACTTACTTATGTTGAGATATAATATGAAAAAAAATCGGTTTTTTTGATTGTACCATTTTTTTGAGACAGGCTGTATATTTCTCTCAGGGCCCTATTGGACACACCTTAGTCTACTAAGGTGATATGAGTTGTTCTGATTCTTAAAGGGGCCCCACCTTAAGCTGCTGACAGGGCCCTTTTCAGAATCGCCAATGGGATTCGACACTAAAGGAAAATGTGCTTATCAAATTGACGATTTTATTGGTATTTATGAGTTGGGGAGATAGCGAACATAAGAAAGAGAAAGATGGAACCTTTGGTAGAGAGAAGAGAAGATAGGGGTAGAATGAAAATGAGAAGGGAGAATCAAGGAAGGGGAAAGAAAATAATATCAGAGGTAGAAGATATAGGAGATGAGGAAAAAGGGGGGAAAGGTACTGGAAAGTAGGCTGGAGGGGAAAGGGTATGATAAAGAAAGACTATGGTGAGAAATAGGAAGCAAAAAAGTGTATGGAATGGTGAGAAGGGAAGAGTATACTGTACATTGTGCATAAACAAGGATTAAAGCAAGGGCATGTCCAGAAACCTCCAGACCAGGGGTGAGAGGGGCTATATTACAGACCAAATATAGGCTTATTTTATATCTTTTTCGAAAAAAAATGGGGGTCCATCCCACAAAGTCCCCTGCTGCACCTGCCACTGAAAAGAGTATAGAAAGTGACAAAATAGAAAACAATTATTGTAAAGAGGTAAATAACTCCGGGGCAATAAGGAATAATTTGGTAAATAAGAGGTAAAAAAAATGGGATTGAGTTAGAGGTAAGAATTGTTATATTGGCCTCTTTTTTGATCAAAATATTATTTTATATCTCAATTTTATGTGAGAAAAAGATTTCTCATGGGAAAAGTACTTTGTTTATGATAAAAAGAGCAGGGGATTTCCCTAGTGTTGTTTGTGCAAGGTGCACCTGTTAGATTGCACAATAGGGGAAAAGGGAATTCCCCAAGATGTAAACTTGGAAATTGAGTCAACTTGTTTATGCTTTGAGATCAAAACATTGCAAAATCTGGGGATTCCCCCATAAAGTTATAATAATAATAATAATAATTCCAATTGGTCAGCTAGTGCAAGGTTATGTTTATGCATGATGCTGTGGTAATATCTATTTTAAGACTTGAGAACTTTGTGAAAGCAGAGTTGCAAGAGGTTAGATCTGCCAGCAGTAGTAACCAGGAAGCTATACAGTATAGTTATTTATAGCTAGTTTTATTCTACAATAATGGTAGATTTGAGCTTTACATATTGCCAGGATTTATATAATATTGGATGCCGCCGGAGCTTAATAGCTAAAGTGTCTGCTGTCGTCTTTTAAGCCAGAAGAGCTTCAATTTTGGAATCAAAAAGGGATTCCAGTTTGTGGTCCTATATGAGGACATTAGCGACAGACTGATGGTGGTAGAATACCTGGATTGTATTGCAGAAAATTAGTGTCGTCGAGGGAAAACCTTGTCGTCTTGAACTGCTGGACAAAATTACCTTCAAGTCTCAGAAGATTCGCATGGAATATACCATGGATATTTATGTGAACTTATGCGCTGTCATTTTGGAGGTCTTCGCTGTGAGGACATATCATCGTTTAACTGCAACGCTTTCAACACAGGACACTAGAGAACTCTTAAGTATAAAATTGTGTGTAATTTTAATTTTTTTTTTCCACAGGGGAAAATTTGTTATTCACAAATCACATACATGATGATAGACAAAATAGTTCAACAGTACAGGTGGAAATAACAATAGATTTATACTCCTAAAGTATCCCATTTTTTGTTAAACTTGAGAAGTGTACAGTTCTTTGTACAAATATATTTCTCAAAAATAATATATCTTTGAATCTCTTTTTTAAAGACCTCAAAGTTAGGACGTCTTTTCACTCATCTTCATTTTATATATATGGAACGACAGAGCAAGAAAATTAAACTGAGAGCGGTCAATTTAACATTTCTCACCCCGAACATACATAATTCGTTATCAATAACTAAAGTCACATTATAGACATCTTTTAGCCATTCAAATATTGTTTTTGGACATACCAAATTCTTGAACCAACCAATTAAAAATCATTAAATCTGTGTTATATTATAAAATTCAGATCACTTGTACACCAGACTCATTTATTTGTGTTTGAAGGGTATTTCTGACCTTTGACGTCTACGAGACGTCATATTAACAGAATCAAGAATACCAAAGTACACTAATAAAGCAAAGGGCAAATGAGTGTATAGGCCCTATGTACAAAATGTGATGTAGATGCATATGGGAACGAGAAATGAGTGAAATAGAAGATGAGAATGGAAAGGTGAACAACGAGGGTGTAATAACAGGATGGAAGGCGAATAAGCTATTGGAAAATAAGGATTTCTTTATTTTCAGAATATAGGTGCAAAAGAATTTATATAATGGGAAGGGTTATTAAATGGGAGGTAAATTTTTTTGTGGTGTGGATAGAATGGGAGCACTAATATGGGAAGTGAATAAAAGGTGAGAAAGCATTTATGGAGAGAAAGTAAACCACCGGCAAATCCAGACGGATGGGACAGAGGCAGTGCCCCCCTAAAATGATGAAAATCATGCCAATTCAACCCAATTTGAGCCAAATCTGCCATTGTGCCCTTCCATTGACCACTGTGGTGGATCCGCCCCTGAAGTACATACCGGAGTACATTACGACCAAAGAAGGGTGAGAATAGCCGCGAAAAAAGAGTAGGCCTAAGGTTTAGCTACAAAATTATAGTTTTAAACAGAGACAGCGGGCATCCTTGCGAAGTGAGGAGTCCCAATAGTCGTTATAACCCCTATTAGTCCATGGGCCCCAGAAAGGTTTTCACTACCTAAGAGGGTACAACAAGTACTTGGTTAAGTGTGTAGGCGACCCAATGGGGCTTAACCAAAGCATGCTAGAAATTAAGATGAGTAGGCTATGTCCAGATAGGGGTCAATAAAGGTATCTGGGGTGGTCATATAGGGGCTAAAAATTGAAATGCTCCAATTCAATTTGAAACAATACCCAACTGATGATATATACAAGAGGATTAAAAAATGTACAGTCATAATTTTCTGTGACCTTTAGGGGGATACAGCAGAAAATAGGTCAAAAGTCAAATCAGAAGTGGTAAAAGTATGTCTCGTCCAGTATATCTAATTTTCATCAAAATAAGGATTATAATCCTGGGGAAAGAGAACACGTCCACCACACATTTTGACTTTAAGATCTAGCCACCGAGGGACTAAAATAAACACAAAACGATGCTATTTGACAAATAGACAGTGGTTTTGTCCCTTTTTTATTTATTTGGGTTGTTTTTGTCCTTCAGAAGCGATGATGAAAACACCGCCTAAGTAAGTTCAGATCCGTAGCGGCTGTAATGGGAGTATCAAAAAAGTGGACTCTTTTTGAAAGTGGGAATAAACCCAATGCTCTATTTTGGACTTTTTAAAATCTCATTGCCAAAAATGGACATCTTGTCAAATTTCTCGAAACTTTGGTTTTTTTATCAAACAAATCAGAAAAAAGTGCACCTTTGCCCCATTTGTGGAATTATCCTGTGTACCGGGCTGGTTAAGTTTGAATAGGGTGAGGAATTTTAATGAAGATGCTTCAATGCGGAATTGTTGGTAGAATTCCTTCGAAAATAATGTACATGAAGGCACTATCAGTGATCCAAATTGAATACGGAGCTATTAAAGGAAATATGTCATAATTTGAAATTTGGAAAATTTGGTAGGATGGAAAGTTAAGTAACGTAGATAAATATAAATCAAATAAGTTGAAATGTCCACTGTGTGAGTATTTGCCCTGAATATTCCGCACAAATAGCTTACCAGAAAACGATTCCGACCAATCCACATCGCAGGCAAATGGGGAAGTCAAATGATGGACCATCCATAATTTACGTCGTTGTGACCATACATCGCAGTGTTGCCATTTCCTATAACTGCGATCGATGTGATTTATATCAATAATAATAAAAACCCAACGAACAATGAAACAAAATATGTCATTCTGTAATTTTTTCATTTTTATTATTACTTTCATTAATCCATCCATATTACAGTGTCCAGCAATAACAATTCGAGTCACACGATGTTTTGGTAATCACTTTGACGTCACGAGGAGAGCAAATTGGGCGCCTTTGGATCAATGAAGCCGTGGCGAAATATCCGCCCTTTCTTTGTATGCAAAAGGCAAAAATTAAAAATGCTCCTTTTTGGTAATTTTACATCAAATTGTATTATTTTCGGGAATTTCGTGAGTATGTACATATATTTTATGAAGGTACAGTCACAAATGAGCTTGAACAAAAATCTTGACATATTTCCTTTAAAAAGCTTAAAGAGGCATTTTATGTTAGGGTGCATACATTTTACAATGATACAAACATTTAATTGTTTAGATTTTTTTTAATTTTTAAAGACTTAGCCAATCCACGATTAGTAACTATTAAGGTCCAATGTCTTGGGGGTTTTTTTTAGCAGGTGGTGCCCATTGACATGCTTATTTCAAGATTTTGTAATTAGAGAGCTACAATCTCTATTTCTATAAATGGGCGGGGGGGGGGCACCACATAATGGGAGTTTGGGTTAATTTTTTGCTAAATTTTCTAAAACAATAGAGGTTTCTGGGTGACAATTTTCAAAGTTTCCCCCCCAAAAGAGGGGTCTTTGGGCGACAGTGGTAGAATTGTCAAAATATGGCGGTCTTTGGGTGTATTTGAAAAACAAATATATGCGGGGGTATTGGGTGCGCCGGATGTTGAAAATGATTGTCTTACAGCCTTACATAGGTCACCTCCAAAATGAGTTCCGTCCCCGGCAATGAGATCTATATACGAGTCGTCTGTACGGCAATGTGTTTTGTTATGCTTGCAAAGCGTCTAAGGCAGGTGTCATCTTGGTGGACCTTACTGCAGCAATATGACACCGTGTGGCACCCGGGTGGCACAGGGCTTGACACAAAGCTTCTCAGGACCATCCCAGAATCGTCACCTTGCTTACAATTCATTGATAACATGGTGAAACCGTAGCTATTGTCAAGAAAAGTGATGGGCAGAGTAGTCGTCTGTGAAACGGAATACCACAAGGATCAGTACTGGCTCCGTGATGGTCAACTTGTATATCACGATTTACCTCAAAACAACATCTAGACAATATGGCTATGCCGACGACCTTGCCTTCTCCACTCGGACAGCAAATGGACAGAAGTAGAAAACGACACTTACTACGGACATGGCCCTACTTGCAGCAATCTCAAGACTGGGAGAATTGAGACTGAGTGAAGCCCAGACCACGCCACTGCATTTCAATCTCAAACATACACCAAGAGGCTCATCGACCTCAATGGAGCGCTTCTGCCATACAATTCTACAACAACTTATCGGCGAGTGAAGCTGACCGGCAGCTTATTATCGGCAGCACTCGAGTCGACATGTCCAAGGTATATCGAGGAATAACCTCCTGTGCCGACTTGCTGAGATCCTCATGGGAGCCAGCCCAAGACTCTACGCACCGATTCTTGGCTCTGGTCTACAGCTGTCTACAGCCGCTGCTGAATATGCCGCACCAGCAAGGTGCAACAGCTCTCACACAGAGAAGCCGGACACAGTACTCAACGAAACCTTGAGACATTACTGGTTGACTCCGCCCACTCCATCTGAGTTTCTGCAAGTACTTCAGGCATTGCACATGCAGTGCTTCGGAAAGATCACCACACGCACAAATGGTGATACGTCCGGATCTGTGGCAACAAGCACTGCCTGTATAACACTGTCAAAGTAATCACACTAGCTCTGAAGCGGAGACTGTGCTATCCGTCGACCTTTAGTCGACACGCTGCTAAACTCTCCAGCCTCCCCATTAACATCTTACAGGAAGGGAATACTGCCTGTATAGATACTTCAAGACCAGACCAACTCACATTAACCTATGACAGAAAAATACCACCGGGTAGAGCAATTTCCACGCACTGAATGGGTCAGCTTAAACCGGATTGCACAAGAGTCGGTCGCTTCAACAGCAATATTCATGATGGGGGCTGCGACATCTCCAGCCTGCCAATGTGGTTACCCATCACAGACTGCGGATCAATTTCAAATGAGTGCCCTACCTTTTGTCCACCGGTGGACATAGACCCTTCAAACCCCAACCAATCAAACGTGAGCTGGCTCCACCGGCACAACATATTTACTGCCTTTCTTATACGCAAGAAGAAGTTATGCTTGATATATGGGGTCGATAGTTAGCATGAAGGTTGGGGAGTACAGTCTGACCTTTTTGCATGGTTTCCGAAAAAAAAATCAACATATAAAAAAAATAAAAAAAATAAAAAAAATACCCTATGACCACCAAATTGTTTGGTAAAGGACCATGACCAGAACAGAACAAATTGAGGTCAAAGTCAGACATAGGTCAAAGGTCACACCCGGAGGAAGGCACTAGTTTAAATTAAAGACAACAAAATGAAGTATGCATAATTTGAGTTGACTTTGAGCGCATTTGTTGGTGTAAGTTGGTGGACAAAAGATGCTTGTGCGTGAAATGGCTGCTTGCGATAGTTCTTTATTAGTTTAAATTAAATGTGATTAAAATTAGCACCCAGGGTGGGGGGAAAGCATCAGCTGGCCGATGCGTGCTAATATTAAATGAGACCATTTATCTATCTTGTTTACAAAACTGCGAATTGACCGCCTGGGTATGAGATGTTGCTCCCTATCAAATGTGGACCACTACCTGCCCTCCTATTTGACAACAGTCCCCATCTTTTTTATTACGTTTTATCTTTACAGAAGCTACCCAACAACCCCACTCTTTCCCCACTGCTTTAGTCGCTTCCATATGTTTAACTAATAATATGATTTACCCACCTGACCACTTTCAAAGGAATCCAAAGTACATATTTAAGCTTTCTAACGAATATTCCATTAAAAATAATAAAAACTGATAGTTTAGAGTTACCCGAGCCAAAGGTATAAGTCATCAAATGACCACCATCATGTCTATTGTTATCATATTGTGTAATCAATTTACAAGAGAAATGTGTTTTCAAAACTCTTCAAAAACGACTGAATTCTGCGACTAAGCTACTACTTAGATTACCTAGCATGGCATTTCATACACTAGAAAATGTAGTTTTCCAAAAACATTGCTAGAATTTGTACCCTTCTGAGGGTAGTGGAACACACATTTTTGGTGATGGCCCAGCCTATATGAAGTATTAAATATATATTGTGATTTTAAACATCATTCTCTGTGGTGAATAGGAACTCCTTGTGCATTTATCACCCGATATTGTCTTGAAAATTTGTTGCAAGTAAACAAATAATTAACATTATGGGGTATTGCCAATTAAGGTACGGGGTATTTCAAAAACATTTATTTGCAACTATCCATTTTCTCAACAATAAATCTTCAAGATTAGAAAAACAAAAAATATTCATTGTGTCACTGAAGACACAAGGCACATTTGCTTATTAAGGAAGGTCTTTCAGGAAATATGTTTGAAACATACTCCTGTGAATCAAAAAAAAAAGTGATTGCAAGGATTAAAGATGAACTTGACCTTAATAAAGCCACCGAATCATAGATTTGTTGTTTGGTTTAATCAAGCAAATCTTACTCTACTTCAACGTGCTTTGAAAAAATGAAAAAAATGACTGAAAAAAAATGCGACAGAATATGACAAATTTGTAAGCACACCTCTTTTTCCTCATTCCAAATGGGATTTGGGGTCTTCCATTGAAAAATGTCGCAAAGGTGATGATGTTAAAAAATGTCAAACATACATACTTAGATAATTTCTGCATCAAGTGTTCTGATACACTTTGTCAAACGCAAAGACCTATGTGTTTTTAAATTAAAAAAAGAAAAATTACAAGCAAAATGCCCTATTTGAAGAAAGTCCGATTTCCTCCCATCGAGTTAGTGTGGGGAAAAAAATCAACATGTAACACTGGGAACCGGTCCCGTCCTTGTACAGTTGATTGAGGCATGATAATAAGTGATTGCATAATAATGAAATATAGAAATTGTTTTTGTAGATTTGAAATGTGTGTCTTTTTGCAACATTACATTGAGAGTGACTGTAAATGTCATCGCATTTTTCCATGAATAAACCGTTTTACTTGACTGGCAGTCAACGTTGTGTTTTGT